>JADRCC010504894.1:0-14468 GCA_019843855.1 Hylomyscus alleni
TTAGCCTTACTTCATTAAATGCAAGAATCTTCAACAATATTCCAGTCCTATCAGTAAGGTGCATTATTATCATTTATTTGAGAGTCTTATGTATAAAGACAAGGTTTCATACTTTCTTAGAAACCAATTTATCTTCAGTGAATCAAATCCAATTCAAATCAATGTTCTTTGAGCATGTGGGATTAAAACATGTTTTATAAACAATCCTTTCTGTCCAGAGTGTTATCAGAACTAAGTTAGACACATAAAGACAAAATTAGCATTCTATATTAATGTTTCTTTTTAAAAATAGGAATAAAAATGCTGTCTTCCTTAGTTATAGTTGTTAGAGATATAGAAGGATGCCTATAGAATTTGGAGTTAAATAAAACATCATAGTTTGAGCATTGCATCTACATGAATAGATGAGACAGAAAACTCCCAACTCTACTTTGATAGAGTTTGCCACTGAAAGAGAAATGCTAGCCAGGGAGCATAGCAGGGGCATAGCAAAAGGAAGGGCTATTTTTAGTGTAGCTCTTCTTGTCCATTTAAAAAGGAATGGTCAAGTTCTGTGTTTGTTTTCATAAAATGATGGCTAAATAGCACCAACTAGAGCCAAAAGCAAAGATGGCAAGAGTCTATACATTCCTGCCAGCCTTGTCTTTTGTTCTCCCATCTTGGATCTGTTTTAAAAATAAATCCTGCCAAGCATTCAGAATGCTGCCAGAAAGGACAGAGGCTCTTTTATGATCCATCCACCTCTATGGCTCAGAATTATATCCACGAATAACTCCAATTCTGAGGCCATATCCTCCAGTATCATGATTAATGAGAAAGAAATATTATTATATCTAGGAATTTCCAATTAGAAGCAAGATGAAAAGTCATTCACCTAAATCCAAGTCCAAAACACACTTAAGAAGCATGTAAAGGCAAAATAGATTGTGGTCAAATTTGCCTGGTGAATTTTTTTTTATTTTTAAAGATTTTTATTTATTTATTTATTATATGTAAGTACACTGTAGCTGTCTTCAGATCTCCTACACATGGTTGTGAGCCACCATGTGATTGCTGGGATTTGAACTCAGGACCTCTGGATTAGCAGTCAGTGCTCTTAACCACTGAGCCATCTCACCAGTCCTGCCTGGTGAAATTCTTTCCTCTAAATATAGTCATTCTGATTTTTCTCAAATGCAAACAAACAAACAAACAAACAAAAACATTGCTATAATATTTTATCATTGCTACTTTTCTCAATAACTCTCTGTTGCAGGATTCATTGTTTTATTATTTTGTTTGGACAAACTTTTTATATGAGTGTCCAAATGCCATAGGTTAATTCAGAAAATACTTGACATTAGTATAAAAATACTTTACTTCAAAACTTTGTATTTATCTAAAAATGATGACATTTTATTCAAAAGAAACTAAATTCCATCTTCTGATGTAGAATGAAGTCAGACAAAATGCTGAAGAAACTGATATTTTCTCAACTTCTGTGCTGGAATTATTTTCAATTCCATAAATGAATTATTGTCACTGAGATCATTGTTCTATATTTGTTATTTTAATTTCTAATAAATTTCTGCATCTTGATAAAATAGTAAAATTTGTTGAAACATGCAATTTCCCCAAATTCATCTTGAAACTACATCATCAAAACATTTATAAGCCTTAATGTAGCTAAGAAAATATTTCACTTAAGTCGATTTTTATTTCTTGAGAAATCTCATTTTTCAGACATAATGTTTGCATATGCACAATGAGGTATATTGTGATATGACCCAAATCTACCTATAAAATTCATTAACATTTCTTATATACCCTTCATGTATAACCTGAAGATAATATATAGTATATTTAGAGTATCTGTTTCTTAACTGCAACCAACCATTCGTGGCCACAGGTTTTAGATTGGTTTAGATGTGAAGTTTTTCATCTTTTCTCTTATATTGCTTGTAGTGTCTTATTTTTTCTTTGTGATAATTACAAATCAAGAAACTGGATGCTCAAGAGATCCAGGTGGCTGCCCTGTTCATGAGTGTGGTCAACACAGCTATTTGCTAATGATGCATTTGGCCAGCCAGCCCTTGGGAGTGTGCTGCCCCTGGATTTAAGCTAATGGCAAACTCTTCCAGAGCCTGCCCCCATTTCTGTTGCCCACTGCCCGGATCCTCTAGCTCCTGCCTCACTCCAAGGCTACTAACTCACCTCATAAAGGATTAGAGGCATGGCCATCACAGAGGTCAACCAGGGATTCTTGGAAATTTTACTGATGTGATAGAGTTCAGATTGGTCTCAGCACAAACGTATAAAACATGTGTCATCCATTAACTTCACTAAGTTATGTAAAAAGGCTGTGAACAACTAAGTTAGGCTAATTTTATTTCAGATATAACAACAACAGCAACCAAAATAATAAAATAATAATAATAATAATAATAACTTTATTAGAAAAATATTTGAAGTGAGTGCTGGCCAATCCTCACTGCCATCTACCAGTGAACATAAAGACTATATAACATACAACGAGGCACGATGGAAGAGGGTACTTGTTTCATTTGGTTGAAGTACTGTTTGGGTTGACACATTCTTCTTTTCTTTCTTTACTATAAAAATTTAGTAGGTATACTATACTGTCTATCTATATTATAAAAGGGTTTCCTTTGTACTCCCTTAGAATGCAGTTAAATACATTTTATAGCAAAGAAATTATAACATCATTTATTAATATTTAAAGTAAAGTAGTGTCTAAAGTTTACCATTGACAGGAAGAAAACGTCATGAAAGAGACGTGGAGAGGAACGTGGGAATGTGTTATAATCAGCATCGTTACTGTTTATACAAGACTAAAACCAGAAGATGCGCTTAACTCTCAGATTCATGTTCCCGTGCAGACTACTAGCATTGCACTCTCACAGAGCAGTTATATCTGAATCGTGGCTTGCTGAAATATGAAAAGCAGATAGCAGTCTAATGTAGTTACCAGGAAAAGTGAGGAATGTGGTATCTAAAGTAAAGGGAGGAAGCAGATGCTACTCAAACCGACAAACATATTTTCACTGCAGTGTTTTGAAAAGTGTATTCTATTACCAATGACAATTATAAAGTGTCTTCTATATGACTCAGTTGTCACACTTAAACAAAAAATTGCAGTAAGCAAGGATAAGTGGATGAGATGGTAATAGGAAGTTGTCACAAAAATTATAGGGAAGGTGGCAGTGACTGTCACCAAAGGTGTGAAGGAACTTATGAACATTTGCCACTCGGAAAAATTTCTCATGAATTCTTCAAGGAGTATCTGAAATAAGAATAGAGAGAGAGACTCTAGCTGATTCCAGGATTATTCTCCCTGCACAAACAGAAGGATGGTTGTCACTTGGGATAATGAAAATGAATTTTTAACCAAGAATTGTTCCTGTATAAAGGAAATGCAGAGATAGGTAGATACATTTTTTTTAATAAGGAGAGAAAGGAAAGCCTTTTGAGATATGTTAATTTCATCATAGTGAGTTACATGAAACAATACACAGGTGATAGTCATTTAATTCATGACGGAAGTGTAACGGAAGTAAACTATGGAGCAGAGATGGAAGTAAAGGCCATTCAAAGACTGTCCCACCTGGGAATCCATCCATACACAGACACCAAACTCAGACACTATTGCGGATGCCAAGAAGTGCTTGCTGAAAGGAGCCTGATAGCGCTGTCTCCTAAGAGACTCTGCCAGAACCTCACATATACAGAGGCAGATGCTCACAGCCAACTATTGGTTGAGCACGGGGTCCCCAATGGAAGAGTTAAAGAACTGAAAGAGATGAAGTGGTTTGCAACCCATAAGAAGAAAACCATTATCAAACAACCAGACCCCCCAAAGCTCCCAGGGATTAAACTGCAACCAAAGAGTACACCTGGAGGAACCCCCAGCTCCAGCCACATAAGTAGCAGAGGATGATCTTGTCAGGCATCAGTGGGAGGATTGGCCCTTGATCCTGTGAAGGATTGATGCCCCATTGTAGGGGAATGCCAGGGCAGGGAGGCAGAGTGTGTGGGTGAATGGGTGAGTGGGTGAGTGAGTGAGTGGATGGGTGGGTAGGTGGGAGGGGGAGCACCCTTGTAGAAGCAGGGGGAGGGCGGATAGGATAGGGTGTTTCAGGGGGCGGGAAAGGGGATAACATTTGAAATGTAAATAATTAAAATATCCAGTTAAAATGGAACAAAAGAAAACAATGAGTGTCTGTTGTACACATAACATGCAAATGGGACCATCTGGTTAGCAGAGGACCTGAACCTGATGAACCTGGTGCTACAAACATAATTTTGTGATTATGGATTACACATAGACATCAATACTATTGAGAGATGAACCCTCTGCTATGTCCAGAAAATGAGAATAATATAGGATTAATTCCTTGAATGGCATTTGTTCATGAACTTGAGAAGAGGAACTAAGGGAGAGAACAGAGTCATTGAGCACTGCCTTTTGGTGGCCCACTATATAACGCACTAAAGAACAAGAAATCCCCTTGTCCTAAGAAAGTAGAGATGCATTCTAATGTATAAATTACTTACAACCTGATTAATTCATTGTAAGTTGAAAATCTTACTGAGACTCATGTCATTCTCTTAGCCCATCAGGGACCCCATCAGCAGATAGCAACGCATTGGTCCACAGGGTGTTGATGGTCAGTAAGTGTTGCTGACCATGACTGCCCTAGTTCAAGTGTATTACTACCACATGAAAAAAATAAAGATTTAATATTAAAAACTTAACGTATCCTGCAAGTATATGCCTTTTGCACCACTAAAGCCAATTACCCAGCCTATCATTGTTACATAAGGGGCTATAAGGTCTTGATAGTGTTGGATTTGTTTAGAATCAAATATGGAGGCAAATCATGTTGTATGAAGAAAGAAATAAATTTGTCGACTGAGCATGGCATCTTGCAGTAAAGGGGTGTTCTCTGAGAGTAAGAGCATCATATATTTCCCCTGTAGTCAAAATGGTTGACATCAAGTGAGTGATGCTGGGAAGAAAGAACAGGTTTCTATCAGTCAGCGAAGGGAAGTTTTCAGATCTGGAGACATTTCTTTAGCTACTGGGATGCATACAGTTCACTACTATTTGTGGTTATCTGTGTTGACCCTGATGTTCACCCCTAAGATTTTGCACATTTTTTTATTTCTTCAGTTAATGGGAGCCATTAATATTTGGATGAGATTTTGAAAAAAATTATATTTTCAAGTTTGTCCATTCTTTGTTCCCTCTACATTCCCAACTTGCCTCATTTGGGAATGGCAGTTGCCTGGTAATCGCATTCTAAGATTAGATGTTGTTTGTTAATGGAGTTGGTGACTTGCATCCTAGCCCTATTTTGCTTTGTTTTTTCTTTAAGATAAATATCTTATATTTAGTTATTAGAGAGAGAAATGAATTATTTGTTTAAAGTTTATGTATCATGTGCATATGTAAAACACTCAGACATGATTTCCTGTCTATTACTAGGCATCACTTACTTGCCTAACATATGTCTCCACATGATGCACATATGTGGAAATGCTCAGGAGACCCAGGACACACGTCACAAATGTATCAGTATTTTACAATGTAAAGAACAAGAACATATCACTAAATATGTACAGAAAATGCACTTTCTTCTATGTATGGATATTCATGGTATGTCAGGAAAACCCACTTTATTTTAAAGCAGTGAGTGCTTTTCGTAATGCTGAAATTTGGTTTCATTTACAGGCTATTACAAGTGCGAGGCCACTTAACTTAGGGAAACATCCTTTAGGCTGTGTTCCAAAGTGTAATGACTAGAATAATTTATATCCATAAAACACTAAATAACACGCATTTAAGCTAAGCTATATTCAAAGGACGTCAGAATGCCAGCACCTGGCACTCTGCCAGGCAGTGAAAGAGAATTCAGGCCCAATTTGTTTCCAGCGTTCCTTAACAACTGGAATGCACTTCCAATACATAATCTCAGTGATCCACTGTCTTTTTTAATACTTTCCTTATATTGATAGCTACAGTTCGCTGGCATCTGTATTGATAGCCGATTCTTAAAAGTGTGATTGATTAAATACAGAAATGAGCACTGCTTCCGACTCATGTTTGTTGAATGACAAAATGAAATGAAGGCAGTGGGAATCAGATGTATGAGTTGTCCTGAAATCAACTGCACACTCCATCATGAAAGACGTGGATCCACTGAACCTTCCTTTAGAGGAGGAAGCTAGATGGTGGGGAAACCAAAGTCTCCAAGAGGTTTAAGGTAGAGATCTAACTACCTGCATTTGCTAGAACATTCTCTATGGCATAGAAAGTGGCTTTGGAATCTTTGTTTCTGATAAACTTTGAGGGAGCAATCAATAATAGCAAGTTTTGGTTATCAAAATTGGTAGATTTGGCTTTTTTCTTTCTTTTTTTTTCTTTTTCATTTTTATTGGATATTTTCTTTGTTTACATTTCAAATGTTATACCCTTTCCTGGTGACATTTTTAATACAAATATTTTAAGACATGAAAGTATAAAATCAATCTTTCTTGTGCATATACTTGTATTTATTCAAAAATTGTAAGGACAGATCTGAAATCTTCTGCTTTTAGGAAGATCTTTGTTTTGCTTTGCTAGGGATTTTAAAGTCCCTCACAGTGAAGACCATCAATGTAGTCTCACACATGGCTATTCATATGTGTGCCGGCATATGTCTTGTCTTCTGTCCACAATAGAAACAACACTCTGTTCTTCCCATTTTGTGAAGTCAATGTGAGTTTTGCTATGTTTTTATTCCTTTTGTCCTATCCTTTGAACATTCTTCACATTGTCTAGCAATCTCTCCTTACTTCAAGGTAAGTTTTTCTTAAGATTGAGGGGAGCTAAAATACTCACCTTTCCATTCCTGGCTTAATTCTCTGATCATGCTGTCCTTCGGCGCTATTCATTTTGCTACAAAATAATGAACTCCATCTTTCCCTGTCACTGAATCTACTGGGTACATGCTACTGTGTTGTCTTTAGCCCTAAATCTCCTGGTCCTGGGTCTTAACCAATAGTTCATGCAGCTTTGAACTGATCATTGAATTACTAATTTGATGAAATTTGGCATCCTCATGATTCAAGTATGTCTCAGTAGTGCCACCAACTTAAGGCAGGTATTAGCTCACAACCCCAGACTCCATTTGGCTTAGACATTTCACATCACTCTCTTTTAGTTATTCACCCGGATCAGCACATAGACATGTACACACTCTTGTCTTACCAGACATGCCTTGTAACTTAGGACCACCCACCTGCATCAAGGTGCATCCTCACCTCTTTCAAATGATGAAACAAATTTCTCCTTTCCTTCAGGACTTAGACAATTTCTATTCAGTTATATCTTGGTATAAGATAGATTGATTAATGTAGTCTGAACTTGCTCTTGGTGGTAATCATGATCTATTTGTGAACTTTAGGAAGAACCTCTTATTTGCCGTTACATGCCTATGTGCAGTTGGGTGCCAAAAAGATTAGATTCTTATGAACTAAGGGAAAGTATATGTATAGTAAGCACAGGCTAACAGAACCCAATCCTGTGGCTTCAAGGAGAAACACATCTAGACTATGATCCTAAGAAATCAAACTACTATTCATTATAAACTTATTACAGGAAAGCCTTGAGCAACAGTGAGGATGCTTGCATACTCTAACCAACAGAGGCCCACTGTCCTTCACCACATCTTTGTGATCTGTACTATTGCTTTCCTTTTGAGTAATGCTATCTCTCTATTTTTCCATCAGTGTGCAGCTTTATTATAAACCTTTGTCAATCTCCTGGAAACATCTGGTCTAAACCTCATACATCATTAGTATACAAAAATACAGCTTTTAATACATGAAATCTACTGAGGATAATGCATATAATAACACTTATATTACACCTGTAAATATTTCATTTTGAATTCTTTATGTTGTGTACATGTCAATGTATTTTCAATTGGATACTAAAGCGTGGCAATCACTAATAGCTTTTTGTTACTTTCATTTTCAATAGATCTTAAATTATTTAAATTTACAAATCTGATGTGCTCTTCTTACTAAGTTGTTCTTTTTGAAGATGAATCTTTAAGCATCACATTCTTAGGCAACTCTAAGTTTGTTTACAGCTTTATACCCCAGAGTAATAATTTTCCTGTGGTTATTATTATTGAGTTTGGGTACAATAGATTCTATAGTAGAGCTGAAGAAACTTACCCTCTATGTGCATCTTACAAGAGTATAGTCGTCTTACTAGTTTGTAGGCATGTGATGCACACACTACAGTATGTGTGGTGTACTGTGCATGTTTATTTCCACAAACATAATGCTGATCCTTGTTGAGAGCTTCCTCAGCCCGCATTGATATTGAATGCCTCTCTATTACTAGCTATTCCAATAACTGTGAAAGCCTGAAGTACTTATTGACTTAGAAACTGGCAGAGGAAAAGATACTTCACAGGAGAAGTCTTGTATAGGAATTTCAGGTACTCCTCTGTGAAACTCATAACAAATCAGGTCAACACTGTGAAATGTGTGCAACCCAGGTCCTTCCTCTCCAGCTGTGCCTGCATAAAGATGGGGTAATGATTAAGGTTTTACTCAACCAGGTACTTTTAAGTTTTATTATCATCAAGATGCAAATGAAAATTTGTCACTTTCATTGATGGTCTCTTGGAGCCATCTAGAGAAGGAGTGTGTCTAGATTCTGGCTGTCCAGTAACATTTCTGACTGACTCCTTTGAGGTTGTATTCTCACAGTGAGCAACAGCCAAGGATGTTTTTCTTTTCATCTACAGTGGACATCATGGCTCAGACTGAGTGCATTGTAGCTTGAGCAAAGCAAAAACTCTGGCAGAGGTGATCTAAAAGTGAATCAAAAGACACAACACTTATAAATAAGATTCTTTAAATATGTGCGAATGTAACTAGAACAAGTATGAACTCTGGGGATTTTCTCACTCCTTTTGCCACCATCACACAAAGGTTGAATTAAAATGTGTTCATATATCCATAACTAAATCCCATTAAGTGCAGATGGCCAAACTAAGTTCAGAGAGAGTCATAACAAATAGCTTGGAGCACTTCACTCTGGATATATCTTGGGCATTCACTTGCTAAAACAGCCCCCACTCCTTTTTTCCAATATAAGTAACTGGTTGACTCATAATCTTTATTTATTTTAACACCTTGGAACTTTCAGATATTTATGGGATAATGATTTCTCAGTTTGCTTCTAATATAAAAGCATAAAAGCAATGTGGATATATGATCATGGCATCTGGTATAACCTTCAGAGGCAGCCAAATGCTTAGCTGTCAGCCAAGGAAGTAAGAGAAAGAACTGCCTTGCTATGGGGAGTATTGACACTTTGAGAAACTGAATGCAAGACATATTTTTAAATTAACTTCTTTATCCTGTTTTACAATAATGTGTCATGCAGAGATATTCTAAAATTTAAGACAGAAACTACATGTGTGAGAGAACCTGACACACAGAAGGAACCAGAAATATTTTTCTTGACATAAGGATAACAAATGTTTAAACTAGACTTGAGCATTTGAATTATATGAAAATTGCAGCTAATATAGTTAAAAAACTTGTCTGTAACTTACTGTTTGTATCGTTAATACTGTCTATTGAAAAAGAGAAAAAAGAAAAGAGCAATGTATGTGTTTACTTTGATTCTTCTAATAAGACATGCTTTAAATAAAGTGTGTACCTCTGCTTAATTAACAGAGGTTCGTGACCACCTAGCTGAGCTTCCAGTCCATACTTGGTGGTACACTTTGACTCTACCCTTTAGTAGAGTTATAATTCAGAAATGTGGATCAGATAACAACCAAATAATCAATGCAATAACACAATACCTTTAAAGACTTTTAGATGTGATGACTGAGCACTAGATAACATCTAGGCGGGGTGGGATGTTGCTGACTAAGAGATCTTGAGGGCTTTATCGAAAGGAGTATAACTTGGGTTGGAATTTTAATGGGGATGCCATTGTATGATTTATGAAATTACCACTGTTGCTTTGCTTGTTATTATGGTCTGGTCTTTATGAAGACAGAATACAGTGCAATTATTAACCTGGCTACTTAAGCACCAGGAAGATAATAAGTCTCATTGTGGGATAAGTAGCATGTGTGAGCAAAAAACCCCATATTCTGTAAAGCTAACGGAACTACAGTTTTTCACTTTATTGAAATCTCAGTTGCGATTTGAGGATCTAAATTCCCCCATTTCAACCTACTAGAGAAAGGCTTGTAATTGTCCTTCTTTGGCATCATTTGATATATTTATTACCTTTCAAGCAACTCTGGTGGAACTTGGAGGTGATGTGGGCAAATGACCTCTGAGGACAGAGCAATTTTTTTTACATGTTCAGCCCTATTAGAGAGAGTGTTATGTCATATAATTAGGAGTTATGGTTTTGTAAACATCTATGATTTTTAATATATCAAGTCTTGTGTAGTGTATTGGGCTGTGAGATATACATACATACATACATATTTGCATACATGCAAAAACACACGCACACATTTGTGTTTGTGTGTGTGTGTGCCTCACTAATTCATGTAAGACTAATGAGTCATTGGTGAGTCTTTTATTTGGCATCAGTACAGGTTTAAACCAAAGTACTAATGCTTCCACTGAAAATCTTTCCTTGGTCATGCATGGGCACATTGATGATAAATATCAGTAGCCTTGACAAGGGCACAATTAGCTTTTTGTAGATCATTTTATGGTTTTAGTACCACATATACTTCAACAGCCAGTTATGGGACCAGGGAAACACAGTCTTTAAAATCAGTATTGGGATGATCATGCTAAAAGTTGTTGGTGACATGTTAGACTTTTCAATAAACAATTTCCATAAACATGTAATTTCCATAAACATGGTAACTCACCTTAACAATAAGCTTCTCAGAAAATTCACTTCTGATGTTCTTCTGGTTGGTCTTTATTTTCAATGTAAGGGGTTGAGCCTGGGGCCTTGCACAAGACAGCTAAGCAACCTGTACTTACATTATAATTCAATCCCTTATACTTTCTTGGACTTTAATCTGTATATGCATAAATATTTGGTATTTTTAATACAGCCTCAATCATTTAATAGTTTAGAAAAGTTTTAATACTAAGCTTTCTGTATAAAAACATTTGCAAGTATTCCAAATTGAAGAGATAACAGCCTTCTCAACAATACACCGGAAATGACATTTCACTGGTAATTGTAAATGATATCTGCAAAAAAGTATATTTGGTCCAGCAAATTAGGTTTTTGTGTGCAAGGTACAATAACTCATGGCTGTAATCTCAAATATTCGAAGCTGAGGTATGAGGACTGGTATGCTTTATGATTAATAGAATTGCCACAGTGAGCTCCAGGATAGCCTAGCTGAAGAGTGGATCTCTTCGTCTCAAAAAGAAGACAAAACCATAAAGCTGAATAAAGTAGATATTCATTTATTGAAAGAAAACATGTGGAAAATAGAAATAAAAGGACTTTGAGGCAATTTAGCTTGTATTATAAATTCAAGAAGGCTTGTTGATGTATACTCTTAATTAAATATATGCTGCTTGATATATGGTACTAAAGACATACTCTTTCAGAAGAAAGGATGTCTGCCATTTGTGGATGATGATTAAAACATTTATGTATTGACATTAGCTCAAAAGCACTTGGCTGTGCCTGGAGACAAAGGCAGTCCTTTCTTGCCCTCTGTAGAGTATGAGCTTTCAATATTTAAATGCAGTTTAAGGGCTAAACATTTGAAGAAACTATTTTTATTTTTAATGATACACACCACTTAGTTTACTCTATTTTTGCATTTATGTTTGTTGTGAATTCCCTAAAGAGTTATTTCAAGATATTTTCTTGGTGATTTATAAAGTAATTTCTAAGAGATGTCTAAAGTTAACTTAATTCTCTGTGGGGCACTGGCTCTATACATTAGGATGAAAAATGTATTTTATGACTCTCAGCAAAATTACTTCATGGAGGCAATATTTTTAATTTCACTTAGCTTCTGCAGTCCAAGTTCTGAGACGTCATCTATCAGCTGGTTTAGAGGAGGGATTTTGAAGAGGAGTTAGTCCTTCAAACACACTCCTTGACAACCAGGTCTGTCTTATTAATCAATTGATAATATTACAATGATCAAAGGCTCATAGAAGCTTAACTTCATCGTTTTTATTCTGAACTATAATCAATATACTCTGATGCAGCATTCTTGATGGCATATAGAGTAGAAACAATGGCCAAAATAAATGCTGGTTCTAATCGCCATGAAAGCAAGCAATTCAGTGTCAAGAATAGCAATGTAGCCAAAGAAGATTAATAAGAATTCAGATAGTGCATGTAGTTTTATTTTAAATTTTATTAATAACATATTATTAGTTAATTAATCAATTAATTAATTTTGTGTGTAGATATTTGCCAACAAGTATGTCTGTGCACCAAGTGTGTGCCTGGTGCTCAGAGATCACAGAGGTATTAGACTTCCTAAATTTGAAGTCTATGAAGACCATTTTGAGGTGTCATGAGGGTGCTAGAATCAAATCTGGGTGCTGTGGAATAGTCCCTGTTCTTATCCTCTGATGCACCTCAAGAGACCTTATGCCCTACATTTTTAAAGATCAGAAATAGCTTGCACTATGCTATCAAACAGCAATATATATTTAAGATTCTGTTCAGAAACTTTCCTACGTCCTCTGGCCTCTACAAATGTGGTTCACAGAACTATTGATTGCTTGGAAATCTCACTCAAGCCATAACATTAATCTAATAAATCAAACTCATCAGGATGAGTAGGGCAGACAAGTGAAGAATGGCAGAGTTACTGAACCTTGGTGAGACATCTGTGCTCCAACAGGTGGGAGAGTGACCTATGGAATGTTGAGTATCTGCCTCCTCAGGAAATGTTTAGATGCCTGCTGGTGAGAAACTGTCAGTGAAATCACCTTGCTGCTTACTCTTACACCATCAAAAAAGAGATGACAAGTAGTGGATTTTGGAAAGCACAGTCAACACCTACAAATCTATCCAACATAAACAACAAAAAAACAAAACCTTAAACAAAACAAAACAAAAATTGAAGCAAAACAACAACAACAACAACAACAACATGTGTAAGACTCTTAAGTAGAATACGTTTATAAAACACTTGTTAGTAGTTTAGCCAGCTCCAGTAGTTTGGACAAATTAGCAGACTTAGAGTTATTATAGCAACAGAACATGTTTTCACTTCAATTACATTAGATGCACACTGCATCCTACAATGGATGAATTGCTCTTTTCATTGTTTGGATTTGGAGTCAAGGCCATTTCATCTGCATGGGATTTTTTTGAAAATAAGTTTTTACTCATACAATGTATTCTGATTATAGTTTTCCCTTCTGTAGTTCCTCCCTGCTTCTCCTCCCCTTGAGATCCACTTCTTTCTATCTCTTATTAAAAAAGAACAGGCTTCTAAGAGATAGCAACCAACATCACAAAATTAAATATAGTGAGATGAAATAGAAATGTTGATATGGAAGTTGGATAAGGCAACTCAATAGGAAGAAAGGAGTCACTAGAGCTGGGACAAGAGTCAGGACCCACTCTTTTTCACAACTGAGAGTCACATAAAAATCCTAAGCTAAGAGCTATTTTATATATAAATATATGCAATATATTTTCAGAGGACCTAGTAGGAACCAATGCAGTCTCCGTGCTTGCTGCTTCAGTATCTGAGTTCATATGCACTGTCCTTAGTTGATTCAGAGGTCTGCATTCTCCTAGGATCCTCCTTCCCCTCTGAAACCAAACACTACTGCTCAAAAACAACAACAACAAACCAACAGCAACAACAAAAACAAAATTACTAATGATATTCTGTTATACTCATAGATCAGTGCCTTATCCTGTCATCATCAGAGAGGTTTCTTCTATCAGTAGATGGGAACAGATGCAGAGACCCACAGCCAGACATTATCTACTAAGAGAGTCTAAAGTGGAGGTTTCCATCGAATCCCTCCCTTCAGAACTCAGGGAATCCCTCAGAGACTGCAGTAGTAAAGTTTATGCTTAGGCTAGAGCCCTAATCATTGTTTAACCAGGGATAATCGAATAGTTAACCTTTTTACTTCTTATTTTCAGAAGAAGTTTTATTGGATCTAATATATTCTGTACTGATATTGATCTCAGGGTAATCATTTGATCCAGTTTTGAGACATTCGGGGCAGAAGCCGTGTGCAGATTGCAGACAGTGTTCATAGTATCTTAGTATCTTAGTGTCCAGGGTATACACACACACACACACACACACACACACACACACACACACACATCCAATAAACACTCCAAACTAGAAGCCATAGACCATTGTAGGCCTGAGCAGACCCTCTGCATACTGCCTCAGCCTCTGTGAGTTCATACAAGCTTTGATCATGTGGATTTAGAGGCCTTGTTTCCTTGG
>JADRCC010504908.1:0-13725 GCA_019843855.1 Hylomyscus alleni
GAGTCAAGGTTGACTGTCATATGAGGAAGCTACTAGCATCTAGAAGGAAGAGCCCTGCATATGCTCCCATCATCCTACAATTCTTGGGACAGCCCTTAATGAAGAATGATTGACAACAGACATTAGTGATGTCAAGTCAGTGAAATTCCACTTTAGATTGTATAAGCCTCCAAATTACACAGATAGCTGAGAGATGAAGGGAACACTAGGTTGTTAGTTCTGTGATATGACTATATCAAAGTCAATATTCAACTTACATAAGTCCTTTAAGGGTGAAGCTGGAGTATTTCAGAGATTCATACAAGACCCGAAAGACTGTCTCATTGAAATGAGTGTCTTGCATTTGGAGTACCTGGATGTCTTTACTCGTTCTGAACACAGAGCACATATGATTCCAACAGCAGAGCAAATTTTCCCTGTAACAGAGGAGAAAGGAATACATTCCATTGTTAGAAAGTTAATTCAAGGGGATGGAGAGATTGCTCAGTGGCTAAGAGCATTTACTCTTCTCCCAGAAGACCCGAGGTCAGGTTTCCAGCACCAACATTGTAGCTTACAATCATCTGTAACTACAATTCCAAGGTTATCTGACAAATCTTCTGTCTACCATGGGTACTGTATGCACATCATGTACATGCACACATAAATTAAAAATATTGATACCCATAAAATGAAAGTAAACGCATGATAAAACTCCCAGTGCTTTATGCTTTTACAAAAAGTGAAGTCAAGCTATTCACAGTACACAAATGTAGAAAACTGACTCCCCATATAAATTAAGAGTAGCCAGCTTAGGTCATTTCATATTTGCAGTTCTTAGCCAGACATTTGGCAGGGTCTGTGGGATTCTGGTGTTATATCTTAAGGGTAGAGATGAAGTTAATGACTACTGGGAAAAGGCCAGAGGATTCTTAGAATCCTACACATTAGTGACAAGGCTTGTCTAGGGCTTTTACCTATGCTCTCCACTTCCACAACAGAATAAGATAACCCAGATAGCTTGGCAATATGAACTTGAGAAATCATGCCTTACAGTTAACCTTCATAGTGTTAGAATGAAAAATGAGTCAAGGTTCCAAAGTCCCTGAGTCAAAACCTAGAGCCAGGATTTCCTGGCTCCAGCTTTAGAAGCCACTACTTACTCAGTATTTATCTTAGATAATATGTGACCTCTCTGTCTACTTTTCTCACATCTAAACTGGATAGTCTAATTTGCCTTGTAACATTTCTTACTGTGTACGTGCCATACCATGTGTGTGGAGGTTAAAGGACAACTTGTAGGAAGTTTCCTACCTTATGGTCTGAGTGATTGAACTTAGGATTTGAGGACAAGCATTTTTTTATCTGCTGAGCCATCTTCTTACATGTTTCAGAATATGGTTAATTTAAGAGTGTTCATAATTCTTCCAAGAATAAGATTTTGGATCCCAGATGCCATATGTGGCATTTAACTATAGCTTTAGGGGATCTGATGTCCTCTTCTGGCCACTGGGGCTATCTCCACATGTGTGAATACTGGCATGCAGTCACAGACACAAAAATTAAAAATGAATCTTTAAAAAGTGTAAGTTGGGGGCTAGAAAGATGGTTCAGCAGTTAGGAGCACTGGCTATTCTTCCAAAGGCCCCGAGTTCAATATATATATATACATATACAGATATATATACATACATATATACATATACATATACATGTATATTTAGATATTTAGATAGACATATGTATACATACATACACATACATATACATATACACATACAGAGAACTTATCAAGTTTTGTTTTTGTTTTTCCTTGTTAATATATGTTCTCTAGGCTGACCACTTGCCATTGAACAACCAGAATGGGTGAGTTTTAAATTTATCTACATAAAACATACACAGGGAAAGATTCTGAAAATGGGACAGAAATGAGAGACAGTGAAGGGACTCACATATAACTTTTTTCTAGTTCTTCAATCAGGACATTTTTAGTTGAAAAGGATAGTTTCTTCAGTGTAGAACAATGTTTTAAGCAGTAGGCAGCAATAATAATATCAGAATAATCCTTAGTCACAAATCTAATCTGTTCCATACAGTTCATTGCATGTACTAAGAAGGCTTCATCCTCCAACTCAAATAGACAGGAAAACAATTTCATGCCATCAATTTGTTCTTGAAGCTCTTCATTACCACTTATGACTTCCAGGCACTGATACAACTTATCCTTTATTTTCTGGGACAACTGGTAGCCAAAAAACACATCTAGTTTTTCTTGTTCTGATTTGTGTAAAAGGCCAAAGATGAAACAGCCCACAAAATCCCACTGTACTTTAACTTTCATTATAAATGTAAATATGAGTGTCTCTATACTTTTAACATCCTGGCTAGGGTGGTCATTGTGGCTCTTTAGCAGATAAAATATGGCAGCACAGACCTCCTGGACAGATGGGTGGAAGAATATGTAAAAGTTTTCAGATTCCTTGATCTTTCCAAGCATTCCAATGTCTAGCAATGTGGGGATGTCAGAGTCCATGATCCCATTTCTCCTGAGAGCCTCCTCATTAAACACAAATGTGTCAGTCCACATGCCCTCAGCAGCCAGAGAACACAAGCCCTGAAGCTGGTCTTGGCTTTTCTTACTTGGATATTGGGCACTTTGGAGAATGAACAAATTGAAGATGTGAGTGGTATACAGGGAGGTGGTACGTCGGCAGATGGAGACTGGGTCATTTCCCTTCTCGATCTCTTTTTTAAGACAAGTAATTACCATCCAGCAGAGCACAGGAGCTTGACATACAGTGAACAGCTGCTCATTTTCTCTCACCAAACTGAAGACTTCCTGGGCTCTGTTCCTATCATGAAACAAACTGTGGAAATATGTGTTAATATCGCTCTCCTCGAATCCCTTTATTATTTTCACATCTGTGCACTCAATTATGTCCTCCATTTTCTCAAATGTCTCTGGGGTAGCAGAGATGAGGAAAGATGATTCGGGGAGCATCTTCCTCCTCAGCAAACTGCTCATCAGTATATTCACTGGCAGCTTCTCCATACAGTTATCACACAGCTCAGATTCCTGTTGTAATAAATCACATTCCATCCCTTCCAAGCTGTCAATGATAAATAAGAGTTTCTCAGGTTTCGACAGTATCTCCTCTGTGGGAGCTGAGGGACTGGGCCACTCTCTGGAGATCAGATCAACCAGGCTAGCTGTCTTCAACTGCTTCACATCTTGACAGCAGAAGTAGAAGATGTAGGAAAATTTGTTTGGAATCACTAGGCCTTCAGACCAGGCAAGCATAAACTTCTTCAACAACAGTGTCTTCCCAATTCCAGCAACACCACTCATGAACACCATGTGTGGCTTCATTTCAGTTTTCTTTGACAGGAGAATGTTCTCAAAATAATCTTGGTCATCCTGGGTGAATTTCTCCTTAAAGAAGTCCTGAATACTAATGTTGAATGCTCTGGAGCCATAATGGGTCAACTTCATCTTCAAATGATTTCTATATAACTTTGGGTGTCCTGAGTCTGTAAGCATAAGGGGAAAAATCCACAACATATCAAAGTTAATAGTTCACACACATATATAATTTTACTATAACATTTTAATTATCAAAATGTATCATTAGAAAGATTTATTTTTAATGATATATATGTTAGTGGGTTCCTGTAGAAAACCTACAGCGACACCAGCTGGCTTTACAGCTATCTGTGAGTAGCCCAACATGTGTGCTAGGAGTTAACCTCAGATACTCTTCAGGAGTAGAACATGATCTTAGCCACTTAATCAATTTATTCAGCCTCCTTATGATTTTGGGAGTTTGTAAGCTGTGGGCACAGAACAACTAGTTAATGTGAAAAGATTTTCAATGGCCCTTCATGACAGTTGTATTTCTCTATGTGTCATGAATGTTATAACATTAAACTGCTACATACTGTTTCAGAAGCTAGCACTTGAAGTTGGGTTGTCCCTTTTCCCCATCTTATACCCAAGAATGTCTAAGTACAGTAACTTCTTGGATTCTTGTCTAAGAATAGTCTGACTCCCTAACTGCAACAGGAAGGGAAGAGAATAAAAGAGCTCAAGATTAAAAGTATTATGCCCTTCATATTAGCTAAATCATGAAACATTTCTAGCAGATTTTATGACTGTTTACCCTGTGATATAAACGTGCCTGCAGTGGAGACTAACTATGGAGGAGAGATTGAAGGAAGGACAATCCAGAGACTGTTCCACGTGGGAATCATTCCCATATTCAGTCATCAAATCCAGATGCTATTGAGGATGCCAGCAAGCGCTGGCTTACAGGATCCTGATAAAGCTGTCTTCTGAGAGGCTCTGACAGTGCCCTACTAATACAGAAGTAGAGGCTCACAACCATCCATTGGATTGAGCACAGGGTCCCTAAAGAGGAGCTAGAGAAAAGACCAAAGGAGCTGACGGGTTTCTAGCCCCTTAGGACAAACAACAATATGAACTAACTAGTACCCTCAGAGCTCCCAGGGACTAAACTACCAATCAAAGAGTACACATGGTGGGACTAATGGCTGCAGTCACACATGTATAGCAGAGGATGGCCAAGTGGGTCATCAATGGGAGGAGAGGCCCTTGGCCCTGTAAAGATTCTGTGCCCCAGTGTAGGGGAATGCCAGGGACAGTAAACAGGAGAGGGTGGGGTGGTGAGCAGGGAGTGGGGGGAAGGAACAGGGGTTTGTTTTTGTTTTTTTTTATTTTTTTTCCTTTTTTTCAGAGGGGAAACTGGGAAAGGAGATATTGTATGACATGTAAATCAAGAAAATATCTAATAAAAAATGTATAAAAAGTACCTGCAATGGGAAAAGAAGCCTGTACTAGAAAAATAGGAACCTCAGCAATGGAGAGACAGCTCCATTGGAAGATCCAACTCATTCCAAGTTCCTTATCTGCTTTCTGTTGCAGGTTGTGAGAGCACAATTTGATGATGTTATGAGAGCTTGATTTGTCAATGTAACCTTCCTACCCTTGTTTGTTTTTTCAATTGGGAATATCACTTGAGAAGATACTCTCATCTCTGCTTGGGAGCACTAATTAGCTGCCTTAAAGGGGATTCCTTAGTCAATTTCTATTGAATATTTTGAGGACTAATTTGATGTTTTGTTCTCTCTCTCTCTCCCTTTCTCTCTCTATATATATCTCCACCCTCTCCCCCCTACAACCATTAATCTTTTTTCTATCTGTTTATTATTTACTTTGATTTGTAATGTACATAAAGAATGTATTCATTCAAAAACAAAAGTATGACTTTCATAGATAATACTCTGGACACACCTGTGCTGTGGGATAGTAGGAACAACAACCATGTGTGGCAGAATGCATGGCTCTCTAAATTCAAACATCAGTTTCTACTAACCCCTGCTACATACACAGATGCACATACCTAACAGAATGTTATTATACATGATTGCTATTATAGCACAAAACTAAAAAATGTTATCAATATCAATATAAGACTACATAATAATGAAAATAGGTACTGTCACCCTGACATTAAAAGTATACAATATTGGGGTAGAGAGATGTATCTATAGTTAAGGCTATTCTTGAAACAGATTTGAGAATTATTTCTAGCATACATATCAGATGTTTCACAAGGGCCTCTGACACACCTCCAGAGTTTTTGAGCTCTCTTCAGGTACTGCACTCACACACAAGCATGCATACATGCAATTTTTGAAATGTTACCTTAAAAGTTTTTCAACATACACAACCTCCCATATATGTAGTATGAAATCAAAAAAGAGTACATTTTCAGGGGTCAAAGGGAGTTAGTGGAAAAAAGAGAAGGGAGAGTCATAGTGGTAGAATACTATGAGCAAACCCCAATCACACACACACACACACACACACACTTACACTGAAAGACTCTATGCAGAGTAAAACACATAACTTTTAAAAGGTTCTCAAAGCTGGGTGGTGGTGGTATACACCTTTAATCCCAGCACTTTGGAGGCAGAGGCAGGTGGATTTCTGAGTTCGAGGCCAGCCTGGTCTATAGAGTGAGTTCCAGAACAGCCAGGGCTACACAGAGAAACACTGTCTCGAAAAAAAAAAAAAGTTCTAATAAAAGTAAGGTTGGGCAATGAGTGGAAACTGAGGTAAAGCAAGTCAAATTGAATATAAAAAGGTCTTAAATAAATTCAATAATCAAGAAATAGAAGTTGGTAAGATGCTTTAGGGGCATGCCATCAAACCTGAAGACTTAAGTTTAGTTCTTAAGACCCAAATGACAGAATTCTCAGAAGTTGCTCTCTGATCTCCATTTGTTCACCATGGTATAAAAACGCATAATTGTATACACATAAAAGATAAATAAAAATCAAAGGAAGGGCTCTGATCAGACCTTGGGCACAAATTTTGCAGCCAGTCCCACAACACCCAGAGAAAGCTCCACTCCCACGTGCTATAACACACCCATGATTTGAGGATCAGAGGTGAGGAGGACACATCTGTCCCAACAATGGGAGTAATACGGACTAGTGAAACCCAAGCACACAGAAACTGTACCAGTCCAGGGGCACAGCTTCCTTCCAGTCTGTCTGGGCCAGTTCTCTGAGCAGATTGTGGGCACAAATTTTGCATCCAGTTCCACCACAACCAGAGGATCCTCAACTCCTGGGAACTTTAACAGGCCCAGGATTACAGGATCCCAGAATCACAGGATCACAGAGACAGCTTGACTCTGAGGAGTTCTGACACAACCAGATCACAGGAAGGACAGGCCTCATTCAAATTTAGCCAGGGAAGGTAGCACTAGAGATAACCAGATGTCAGGAGGCAAGCATAAGAACATAAGCAACAGAAGCCAAGGTTAATTGGCATCATCAGAACCCAATTCTCCCACAATAGCAAGTCCTGGATACACCATCACACCAGAAACACAAGATTCATATGTAAAATCTCTTCTCAAGATGATGATACAGAACTTTAAGAAGGACATAAATAGCTCCCTCGAAGATATACAGGAGAGCAGAGGTAAACAGCTGGAGTTCCTTAAAGAGGAAACACAAAACTCTCATAAAGAACTACAGGAAAACACAATCTGGTGAAGGGAATGAACAAAACCATCCAGAATCTAAAAATTGGAATAGAAACAATTAAGAAATCAGAAAGAGAGACAACACTGGAGATACAAAACCTAGGAAAGAAATCAGGAGTCATAGATGCAAGCATCACCAACAGAATACAAGAGATACAGGGGCAGAAGACACCATAGAAAACATTGACACAACAGTCAAAGAAAACAAAAAGCCAAAACAAAACCAAAAAGTTCCTAACCCAAAATATCCAGGAAACCCAGGAAACAGTGAGAAGACCAAACCTAAGGATAACAGGTATAAAAGAGAGTGAAGATTCCCAATTTAAAGAGTCAGTAAATATCTTCAACAAAATTATAGAAGAAAATTTCCCTTACCTAAAGAAAGATGCCCATGAATATACAAGACTCCTACAGAACTCCAAATAGACTGTACCAGAAAAGAAATTCCTGCCATCACATAATAATCAACACACCAAATGCATTAAACAAAGAAAGAATTTTTAAAAGGAGTAAGAGAAAAAGTAGCATAAGAGAAAAAGTAAGGTCAAGTAATATATAAAGGCAGGCCTATCAGAATTACACCAGACTTCTTACCAGAGACTATGAAAGCTAGAAGATCTTGGGAAGATTTCATACAGACCCTAGGAGTACACGAATGCCAGCCCAGGCTACTATACCCAGCAAAACTCTCAATTACCATAGATGGAAAAAAACAAGATATTTCATGAAAAAAAACAAATTTATACAATATCTTTCCACAAATCAAGCCCTACAAAGGATAATAGATGGAAAACACCAACATAAGGAACAAAACTACATCCTAAAAGAAGCAAGAAAGTAATCTTTCAACAAACCCACATAAACCTAATTCCATCTCTAACAACAAAAAAAACAGAAATAACAATTTAACAATTACTTTTTCTTTTTTATATTTTTTATTAATTTATTTATTTTTTTCTTTTTAATGAACAAACAAAAACAACAAGAACAAACCCCTGTTGCCTCCCCCCTCCCCATGCCTTTTTCTTAATATCTATTTTTTTTTTTTTTTGGTTTTTTTCAAGACTGCATTTCTCTGTGTAACCCTGGTTGTCCTGGAACTTACTCTGTAGACCAGGCTGGCCTCGATTTCAGAAATCCACCTGCCTCTGCCTCCCAAGTGCTGGGATTAAAGGTGTGCACCACCACTGCCCAGCCCTTTATATCTTAATATGAAAGTTAATATTACCAACATATCCTAATCGATTGAAATCCAAAAATATGAGGAATTAGAAATTTGTTGACTATCATCTGGTGGTAATTGGGGAAATAGATCTGATATTGTACAATCTATATGTACTTTCTGCTTGTTTGTACATGACAATGTCTTGCTGTGTACCACATAAAGGTCTTGAAATCAGGCTTTTCCTATGTCAGCCTCTCTATTAGTAAGATTGTTTATATGATGTTTTTACACTATATTATAGTTTTTAGAACAGCTTGCAAATTTCAAATGTATTTATACAGCCAAAAGAATAGTAGACAATTAACTTGGGCAGTGACTTGTAAGAGAACAACAAAGAGTGAACCTGAATGTTTGCTTGATGTTTGTAACTATTGTATCTAATTTGAAGAAGAGGACTTTATAAGTTACTCTTTCTCTGAGATGACTGCTTTTCAAAATCATCACAGCCAATGAACCAGTTTCTTACCCTCACCTAATGCCTGTGCCACCCTCCAAGCAGAACCATTCTTCATTGAAACAGTTGGTGAATAACTTCATGGATAGACCATCTTAATACACACACCATTTCATAAATGAATATGACCTGTTCTCTGTCGGCTGAGAAAGAAGACAATCACCCACGTCAAATAGCTTTGACCATAGCAGGATATCTATATCCAAAAATTGTGCCTACAATTCATTCCTTGATGCAGCAGAACTGTCATTTATTAGCTTAGCTATGATGGAGGTAAAATCCTTTGGTGATGTGAGGGTCACTGAAGTACAGCTTTATTACAATGAACTCCAATGTCTAAAAATTGTTCTTATTTTTGGCTTATACCACAGTAAGAACCAAGATTTTAAGCTCTACTAGAAACAAAACAAGCAAACAAAAAGACTTTATTTATTTATGTTCATTTAAAAATATTAGTAGTGATGTAGTATTTTAAAATATACAGTTAACATGTTTGGAGTTATTTAAAATTTATATAAAGAAAAACATATGTACTTTCAGTATCACTTTAGACAAGCATCTACATAAGACTGTTCAATTGATTGTTGTTTTATATCAAACAATTTTCATAATACTTCAATAAAAAAAGGATTACTACTTGTTTTCATGAATGCCACAGTCAAGAAAGTCAGGAAATTATTTCTGCCATGCAGAGGACAGATAAATCACTGTCACCCATACTGTTAGTATGAGTGTCCCAAAGTCTCAAGATTATTAGTGTCAAAAAGGAGTGTGAAAACTCTTATTTGCAGAAAGATATCTTGTCTGCTCTCACTGCTAGAAGAAAAGTGGACTTTCTATCCCATTCTTATTCATGTTTTGGGAAGAGAGATCAAATTGGCAAGGGTATCTTAGAAATATTGTCCAACCAACCAAAGAGTACACATGGTGGCACTCATGGCCCCAGCTGTATATGTAGCAAAGAATGGCCTAGTTGATCATCAATGGGAGGAGAGGCCCTTGGTCCTGCCCCAGAGTAGGGAAATACCAGGGTCAGGACACGTTAGAGGGTGCATTGGTGAGCAGAGGAAGGAGGAAGGGAATAGGGTTTTTTTTTGGGGGGGGCAGGGAAACCAGGAAATTTATTTGATATGTAAAGAAAATATCTAATTAAAAAATAAATTTAAAAAAATTTTAAAAAACAACAGGTGGATTTTTTTATTGATTAGAAATGTCTTAACAGGGAACATAAGGCCTGAAGACTGTTAGAAATAAAAGCTAGCCTAAAGCACAGAGGAAAGATAAAAAGAAGTTTACATAAGACATTGTATGAAGATCTAACATGTGTGGGGATCCAGAGATGGCTCAGTAGTTAAATCACCTAGAAGACCTACTATCCACATGAGAGCATCCACATTCTGCGAGTCCAGATATGATGTACCTTTCTGGCATCCAAGTGTATGTCCATAAACAGTGCACATACATATAAGCAGGCACTCTCACATACATATAATATGGTTTCTAACTATTCACATGTATTTTAATCCTAAATTAAAGATTTTTATATGCAGCTAGATTTCAAGCAGAAGGTGGGAAAGAACAGCACAGAGACAATTTTTAAACAAATAAAAAAGACATGCATGATATGTATGTACATATTAGTCATAAAGTAAAGAATAACCAGAGTACAATCCACAACCCTAAAGAAGCCAAATAACAAGGAGGGCCCAAGGAAGGATGGTTGAATATTTTTTAGAAAAATAAGTATCAAATATTGATAGAGAGAGAGAACTGGGTGGGAGATGGGATAGGGAAGAGATTGGAGTGGGGAAATCAGGTATAGAGAGAGCATAGGAGAGAAATTAGAAATCAGTTGGAATGCATCTATAGGATGTGCAAGAAACCTGGGATGGAGGATATCCCAGGATGTCTATGGGTGTGACTCTAGCTGATACTACTAGTGGTTGGGAACATGGATCATAAAGTGTCCATGTCATCAAGCCATGGAGTATTCCCAGGAAAAGGATAAGGACATCACCCATGCAACAAAAATGTCAATCCAAAATGTGCCCTTCCTACCTACAATATGTTCAGAGAAAATGGTAGCGCAGAGACTGAGGGAATACCCAAGGAATGACTACCCCAAATTGAGACCATTTACATGGGCAAGAACAAAACTCTGAAACTTTTAATGATACTGTTTTGTTTGCAGACAGGAGCCTAGCATAACTGTCCACTGAGAGACTTCACACAGCAGCCAATGGAACAAGATGCAGTGACCCACAGCAAAACATTAAGCAGAGTTTTAGGGAGTCATGTGGAAGAGTTGGAAGAAGGATTGAGGAACATGAAGATAGCAGGAACTCCACAGGAACACCAAAATATTCAACTAATCTGGGTCCTTGGGGACTCCCAAAGACTGAACCGACAACCAAAGAGCAAGCAGGGGCTAGACTCAGCTCCAGTTTCTCCAGCACATTTGTAGCAGATGTACAGCTTGGCCTTTACCTAGGTCCCCCAACAACTGGAGTGGAGAATGTCCCTGAATCTGTTGCCTCTCTGTGGGTCCCCTAAATGGGCTGTCTTGTCTGACCTGAGTGGGAGATAATATACCTAGACATGCAGTGATTTGAAATACCAGCATCGGGGGTTGATACCCAGGAATCTTTCTCTTAAGAGAAAAAGGGAAGGGGAAATGGGGGAGGATCTATGTGAGGGGATATTTGGAGGAGAGGAGGGCTGATATTGGGGTATAAAGTGAATTTTTAAAAGTGGGGTGGGGAGAACAGCACTTAGACAACTTTGAAGCAAATAAAGGCTGGAGTAAAGAATATTTTATAGTCACAGATCTAATATTACCAATGAATTCCAAGCAGAATGAATTTAGAACAATACTTACATCTAGGCTTATCATATTATGATACTGGAACATCAAAGACAATGAAATGAATTAAGTCTTAAAGCATCCATGATATCTTATACCAAGGTAAATATGAGTGTGATTCTTAAAATCATAGTGTTTATGAAAGATGACTTTTCTGTTATAAACTTTTCCTTGCTAAGGATCAAAACAGCCACAGCCACAACAAAGACTGAGAAATCTTGATCCTCACTACATTACATAAGTGTTTCAAATGCATATGTGATATGTATGTAAGATGGTCAGGGAGGTAAAATACACATCTGTGAGGAGAAAAGCAGTTAACATTGGGTGTCTTCAATGGCTATCCATTTTTTTAAAAGATTTTTTTATTTGGATGAATGGGTGCTTTTGTCTGCGTGTATTTATGTGCACCATTTGTGTAGAGTACCCTCAGAGGATAGAATAACACATTGGATCCCCTGAAACTGGAGTTATAGATTATTGGGAAGCACCAGGGAGATTATAGAAGCAGAGCCTAGGTCTTCTGTAAGAGCAGGTGTTCTCAACCTCTGAGTCACCTCTACAGGACCTCCATCTCATTTTTTGAGTTTTTTTAAAGCTGGCTAAGAAACTTTTTAAAAAACTGACTAGCCAACTTACAACCATGCCTGACTTTTGTGTGGTTGCTGAAATCCACAGTTCACAGTTTTTCACAGCAATCCCCTTACAGACTCAACCCACCTTCCTAGAACCCATGAATATGATCTATTACAGGTGTTTTCTGTTGCTGCTAGCCTAAATACACAGTATTACCTCTTCACTCTAGAGTTAAGCCTCCAGTTTAGATTACAGCAAACATAACTAATGTCCTAAGTAGATGTTTAACAAACTAAATTAGAGCATGATACAGATACGCTCATATATTCGATCACATGGACTAGACCTCATATGTCTACATAAAGCTGAATCCTTCCTCAAGGAGAAGAATATTACATTCCCCCTACTGGCCCTATGGAAGATGGGCTTGAAGAACAGTTATCAAAACTATGACATGATCCTCATTCACCATAAAGAAGCTCTCACCAACTCACCAGTCATCTCTCTTTCTGCTTTGTCAATGAGATCCTTCCTATTGAGCTTCTGGAAAATTTTGAAGGTCATATCCCAGGTTTGCTTCTCTTCATAATGTTTCAGCAGTAAGTTGGCAAGGTCTTCCCGAGATGTCTTCTTCACTTCTGTCCAAGAAATCTGTTTCAGCCCTAATTGCAAAATCTCCTGTTTGAGAAATTCTTTGAACTTCATAAATTCCTTCTTGTTTAGCTCTTCCAAGTACCACATAAGACCAAAATCAGAAAAAAATGATGCCATAGTGTCTAAGAAAGATGGCTTGTCTTCAGAGAGATGAGTAAGAGGATAAGGAAACAGACTGGATCTGTGGGAAAATCAGTAAGTAGTTGCATTACAAAATTAATTAATTAAATTTAAAAAAGAAGACAAAGGGCTGGGGAATGGTCTAACTCATAAAGATTTTGCTGCACCAAGTGTAGGAATATATACTGCATCCTTAACATTCTTGTAAGAAGCAGGGTGTGCAGCCACATAACCTTCAACCTATTATATGTCTTGCTGCCAAAATATGATGGAGTAATGGTAATGTAGAACTTGTGGGAGTAGCTAACCACTAATTGGTTAAAACTTGAGGCCCATGACATGAGAGAGAACCCACAACTGCCACTACATGGATGGCCAGGAACCTTTGGTTGGGCAGTCCCGAGACCCACTATAGAACCAAACACAACTACCAAAAAAAAAATTCAATGAAATTTCTACTGATTTTCATGCTATACTCTTAGATTAGTACTTATCCTAATAATCATCAGAGGCATTATCAAGGAGCTGAGAGGAACAGATGCAAAGACCACAGCCAAAAGTAGGTGAAGTCAGAGGAACCCCATAGAAGCAGCAGAAGGATTTCAGAAGCCAGAGGGGTCAAGGACATTATGAGAACACAACCCAGAATGAACTAATCAGGGCTCATAGGGGCTCACAGTGACTGAAGAGACAATCATGGAACCTTCATGTGTCTGCACTAGGTCCTCTGAGTATATGTTATGGTTGTATAGCTTGGTGTTTTGTGGGACCTCTA
>JADRCC010504975.1:0-10296 GCA_019843855.1 Hylomyscus alleni
GCATCTTGTTAAATTTCATAAATCCATAATTAGTATTTTTATCATCTTTGGAAAGTGTTGTCTTATTTTTTAAAAGGAAAGTGTTCTGTTCTTGTCTTCCTTCCCCTTTTCAAGGACTCTCACATTTGTTGCTGTATTTCCTGTAGTACATTTTGCAGGCTCTGTTTATCTGCGTTTATTCTCAAGTCTTCAGTCTGGATAATAACCTACTGATATGTCTTTCACAGATTCTTCTGACATCTCAAATTTATTACCAGGCTTTCTAGTAAATTTTACCTATTATAATAATTTTCAACTCTAGATTTTTAGATAACTTTGTCACCTAGATATTAGGTATTTTTCACTCTCTCTTTTTATACTTTATTAATTCTTTAAATATCTTTCCTTTGCTTCTTTACCTTCATGCATACCAGCTTCTTTGATGTCTTTGCTATGGCACTGGAGATACTAGAGGCAATTCTATTTCCTCTATGAAGCATATTTCCTTACATCTCTCAAACTTTTTTTCTTGAAAACAGGATATTCTAGATAACATATTGCAGCAATGACGTAATTCGATGTCCCCTCGAAATTCATTGTTTTGGGCCTTCTGTTTATTTAATTGCTTTGTAAATTATCTGAGTTAATCCTATGAAACCTGTCTCCCATGCAGTGTGATTATGAAACCACAGCTTCATGTGTATATGTATATGCATATATGTATATAAGCTTATTTCATAAGGGTCCTCATTGCTTAGTGCTAAGAGATTCATCACCCTTCCAGCATGTTTATGCCCGTGTACATACAGCAAGTAATCTACTTACAGTTCATGATATTTTAGATTTTTGTCTGCCTTTCACCTCAAGAATGCCAACCTTGAATATGGATCTTTTATGGTCTTGCTTAGTACAAGCACCCGTACCCATACCTATACAAATACCCAATACATTCAGCTCTTTTGGACAATATAAAAGAATAATGACCACAAGAAATATGACATGGTACAAGGGGAAGAGAAAATAAGTATAACTTAAAGATATATGCAGTTAGTAACTTGCCATATCTTAAACAGAGAAAACATTTTGCTTCTCTAGGGCTTAGGTCTATTCGTGACTAGGAGATGAATCCTTCACTTGGCTTTATGGTTCTCTGGTTCCATGCTCCTGGTGTGTTTCCTTTCTCTTTTAAACATTAGTGCTTTTAGAAGCCAAAATAAACAGATGTGGAACAGAGCTTTGTTTTTAAAATACTGCCTCACGAAATGGAAAGGTCGGTTTATGAACAACCATACAATTCTGCCATGATAAGACTAGATATGAAAAAAGAAAGCAAAACCAACATGATAACTGGCTATTTGCAGTAGCCTCTCACCAAATCAGAACTGAATTGTGAGCTTTGTAGTATAAGATTAGGAGTATGTACATTGCAAGATATGTTCAGTGCTCAAATGTAAAAACATCTCTATTTTATTGGCATCATCCTGAAAATACCATTTACTTTTAATTCGTTATCAATTAGATATTGGCAAGCCTAAGTTTTTGTCCTCATACATAGAATAAAAAAATTGAGTAGTTCCAAAGCAAAGTTTCTTCTGAAAAAAAAGTCCAGATTTTTATGCAAATTTTTTTTTTACTTTTTTTTTTTTTTTTTTTTTTTTTTGGTTTTTCGAGACAGGGTTTCTCTGTATAGCTCTGGCTGTCCTGGAACTCATTCTGTAGACCAGGCTGGCCTCGAACTCAGAAATCCGCCAGCCTCTGCCTCCCAAGTGCTGGGATTAAAGGCCTGCGCCACCACCTCCCGGCCACTTGTAGCTACTTTTAAATTGTAATATAATTGTTTAAATCAATGCCTCAAAAACTCACACAAGTAAATCTGAACATAAAAAAGGACAAATGAATGAGATCTTATATCCTTGTGTCTACAATTCTAATACTCAGAAAGTAAAGGCAGGAAGACTTCTGTGAGTAAAAGACACACTTGGGGTAATAGGATGGGATAATAGTCCACACCAGTTGGGACTATTCATAGTAATACCCTGTTTCCAACAAAGGAAAACAACAAGAAATAGGAGGAAAATATGCTTATGTTAAGTCAGAGTGGTTTTCTCTCAAAAGAATTAATTCCTTGGAGGGCAAGAAGGATGGCTCCAGAGCTAAAAGGCTTGCTGTGAAAATCCAAGGACCACAGTTCAGATCCCCATAACCTACATGAAGTTGAGTCCAGACTTCTGTGTCTGTAGTCCTAGTGCTCTTAAAGCAAGATGGGAAGCAGAGGCAGGAGTTTGCAAGCCAGCTACTCCATCTTATACAGCACTGAACGAGAGATCCTATCTCAAACATCAACAGAATAGACAGCACTCAAAGTAGATGCCAACTGCTTCCTTGTACATACAAGTGCACATACATGCCAGCATACATGTGAAAGTACATAAACACATGCATATTCACACTCACACACACACACACACACACACACACACACACACACACCACAAAAAGAATAAAAATGAATAAGTAAAGGAAGCTGTCCTAACTGAACTAAACTTCATAGAATCTCCAAGACCATTTTGATTCCCTCAACAAATGAAGAACAGAGTGTGTCTTTTCCAAATGAACCCATCTTCTCTATAATGCATACAGTTTTGTTTACCTCAGCCAAAATTTTTAGGAATTATGCACTACCCTCAATATTTAACAATGTTGCTAAGCTCATAATTTAAAGTTACACCATCTTCTCATAAAAATAATTGTTCTTTGAATGGAAAGTTATTGAAAGTAAAAATCAAAGCACATAGTGATAATCTCTTAGGCATAGGGTATATATTCTGCTACAATTAAAGAAAACATTTTGTCAGAATGATTACATTATAACTGCAACTTATTTTTGATGTAAAAAAAAAATATATGGTGTAGGGAAATTTGTTGTTCTCTCCTGAGTCTGTTTTACTTCCCAACCTTGAAGAAATGCAGCTGCTTGAAAAACATTTGAAACTGTTAATCATCAGTGATACCATTTCTTCCACAATAGCATAACTTGCAGCTGTTAAAAAAGAAAAAATGTCTCCAAGTAAACACCAGTCTCCAGGTGAACACCAGTCTCCAGGTGAACACCAGTCTCCAGGTGAACACCAGTCTCCAGGTGAACACCAGTCATTTGATAAGTCCAACCATTTACCTTCTGATTGATCACAATCTGCATAGTGTTTTAAAAAAAAAAGAAAAAAAAAAGCTCAAGTTCAGCTCTCTGATTCTCTGTTGCTTACTATTGGTTTGGCATTGGGATCTGGCTGTTATACTAGGCATGTTTGGATAGCCTGTCACTGGTTTTGAGTCATTAGATTCTGAGGAGGTCCCCCATGGGTCCTTGGAGAGTTTACTTAGTCCCTCTATATTTCCCTTTCCACAAATGCCAAAGTTACGTCATAGCTCTTCCCTCTAGAATCATTGTGAGAGATGAATTGAAGCCATCTGTCACTTAGATACAGGATGCATCCTGAGGAATGAATAATTATGTAGTTCCATCATAGTGAGCACAACGAAGTAAGCACACTTTACATAATGGCATTAAATCACACACCAGAAAACAATCCAATCAAGAAGACAGTTAAGATCAAGATGTCTGAGGCAGTGCCACATGACAGGACATCCTGCCTTTCTGCAAACTCCACTATGTTTGTAAGGATGAAGACTATCCACTAAAGTAAAGATGAAACATAAATATATGATTCAGTATCTTGAGCACTAGGCCTTATCAAGTGTTATGTACTGTACATAATTGTTTGCTGGGCTTCTAGGGGAATATCCATACCCTTTGAACCCACCAGCATCACCACAAACATGTGAATAATGTGCTACCACAATATCTCAATAACCATAGTATCACATGAATTCTTCAGCTCCATTAGAATTCAGGGAACCGCAGAACAAAGCAGTGTTTGTGGATGACTGTAATTTACAGATATGAATAACTGATATTATTTAATATGCACCCAGAACCTTGTATAATTATTGCTATTCATAGATTAGTCAGAAGTCATAATTATTAACCTTGTTTTGCTGACGTGAGTGCTGTAGCTTTTGAGTGTGGTGGGGCTAGGACTCACGTTCTGTCTTTCCTGACATCCTGACACTGGAGCTCCCAGTCACCAGCTGTACTAACTCAAAGGTACTGCAGCATTGTCTCCTGTCAGCAGGGAAAAGCTTCCTCCTACCCAAACTGTGGAAATGATCAGCATTCATATTGGTAATATTTTATTTATTATTTTACCTAACTGTAAAGGAACTGTGGGCTCAATACATAATGGGTATAAACGTAATCAAGCTTTTTTGACACACAAATAATATTCTCTTCACTATGAAAATTAGCTGGAAAGTCAAATGTCAAAGTACCCACATATTTGGTATCTGGTGATAGCCCCAGTTTTACTTCCTCCGTGGTTGTCTTTATATTATATACTTATGATAGAGGGACAAGTGATCTCCTGAGGTCTCTAATATAAGGACAATCCCACGCAGAAGAATTCTATATTCATGCCTAATAATCTCCTAAAGGTTCTAACTCCTAATACCATCACCTTTGGAGTTAGAATTTCTGCATATTGATTTCAGAAAAACATGGACATTCAGACTTAAATTTCTGGCCTGAAGCCCATAGTGTTCCACTACTCTCAGGACCCCATATATCTGACTGTGCTGTCGACAGCCTATGTGCAAGAAACTTGTTTAGCATTAGTTGGGAAGGTACCAACCTTCATGCTGATTTATAAGGGCATGATTCTAACAGCGTGGTGGTTTGAACAAGAACGGCCATCATAGTCTCATAGATTTGAATTTTTGGTCATTAGGAAGTGATGCTACTTTACAGGGTAATCCTTGTTGGAGGAAGTGTGTCACTCCAGGGGCGGGCTTTGGGGTTTCAAATGCTCAAGCTAGGTGCAGTGTCTCTCTTTCTGTTGCAGATGTAGATGCAAATGTAGATCCAGATGTAGAACTCTTAACCACCTCTCCAGCACCATGTCTGCCTGGGTACCACCATGCTCCACATGAAGACAATGGACTAAGTCTTAGAACCTGTAGGCCAGCCCCAATTAGAGGCTTCCCTTTATAAGAGTGACTGTGGTTATGCTGTCTCTTCACAGACATAGGTCAAGGACTAACACAGAGTATTGCCATACCCATTTGGATAGCTGTCCCCTAAAGCCAAGACTGCACCCCCGCACTGTTGGAGCTTCATGCTTTCACACATCCCTTCAGTGGAAACTGGAAGCAATATCAGAGAACCTTTGATAAAAATGTTGGGGCAAGATGGAAGCGCCCATCACCCACTTGTCTGTGGGGAAGACACTATCAGTATTCTTTCACCAGTGAACCGTCCCTCTCATCCCACTTCCACAGCCACCCACTAAGCTCCATGTTGAAGGATAGGTAGGACTGATCAAACTCTGAAAACTGTAAACAACCTTGAGTATCAGACAACTTTAACCCTCCTTTTTACACTACACCCTGCCCTAATTTTGCAGGGAGGGACGAAAGCCTAGGGACTAGACACAGTAGTTACTGTCAGAGCATAAACTTGGTTGACTCAACCCTTACCCAGATGAACATTGCAGCTTAGTATGTGATATTGATTGAAATAGGTTATTTTGCAAATTATCTCTGCCATGTGTTTCCTGGACTCAAACAACTTTTGGCTGTTTTCTTGTACCTCCTGAATTGTTAGAAGAAACAGTAAGGCTGAAAATCTGTATTTGTAAATAAGTATCCCAAATTTTTATATACTTTGAAGTTAAGTGATCTCTAAGACCTGGTAAAATTGTATATATAATTATTAATTATAATAATATTATATATACATATACATGATAAAGTTAATATGCTACTACCCTGACCAATTATTTTTTCATTTATCCAAGAATTGTGTAAAAATACCACTAGGAATTGTTTTCACAAATTATATTTTCATTTTATACAATTAAGTGCTTGATATCAACATGAAAGATGCTAGTTCCTAATATTTACTTAATTTTCTTTGAGAAACCCTATATGTTTTTGTTCATGTGGGATAGATAATATATTCTCAGTGATCTTGGGTTAACAATGTATTTTTACTTCATTTAGGGTCCTGCTTACAGTTCTGCATACTTTATCTTCATATGGTTATATTGAAACTTTATATGCAAAAGATTATAATAGCTAGACTTTTTGATTGCATATGTATACCATATTATTGGTGTATATTTGTTATATGAAATAACAGAATTCATTATAACATTTTCATGAAGGTATATTATGTACTTCTGCAACTCTCCACATAAAGCAATGTCTTCCAGTGTCCCAGATAAACCTCTCTCCTACTCATATCTCTTTTTTTTAATTAGCTGTTTTCTTTATTTACATTTCAAATGATATCTCCTTTCCCGGTTACCCCTCTGGAAAAAAAAAAAAACCTGTCCCTTCCCCCACCCCTGCTCACCAACCCACCCTCTCCCACTTTCTAGCCCTGGCATTCCCCTACACTGGGGCATAGAACCTTCACAGGACCAAGGGCCTCTCCTCCCATTGATGACCAACTAGGCCATACTCTGCTATATACATACTGCTGGAGCCATTAGCCCCACCATGTGCACTCTTTGATTGGTACTTCAGTCCCTGGGAGCTCTAAAGGTACTAGTTAGTTCATATTGATGTTGACAAAAGGGTTGCAAACCCTTCAGTTCCTTGGGTCCTTTCTCCAGCCCCTTCAATGGGGACCCTGTGCTCAGTCCAATGGATGGCTATGAGTCTCTACTTCTGTATTAGTCAGGTACTGTCAGAGCCTCTCAGGAGACAGCTATACCAGGCTCCTGTCAGCCAGCACTTGCTGGCATCCACAATAGTGTCTGGGTTTGGTGAGTGAATATGGGAAGGATTCCCGGGTGGAGCAGTCTCTGGATTGTCCTGCCTTCAGTCTCTGCTCCATAGTTAGTCTCTACAACTTCTTCCATGGGTATTTTGTTCCCACTTTTAAGAAGGAATGAATTATCTATACTTTGGTCTTCCTTCTTCTTGAGTTTCTTGTGGTTTGTGGTTTGTTCTTTGTATATTCTGATCTTCTGGGTTAATATCCACTTATCAGAGAATGCATACCATGTGTGTTCTTTTGTGACTGGGCTACTTCACTCAGGATGATATCCCCCAGATCCATCCATATGCCTAAGAATTTGATAAATTCATTGTTTTTAATAGCTGAGTAGTACTCCATTGTGTAGATGTACCACATTTTCTGTCTCTTTTCCTCTGTTGAGGGACATCTGAGTTGTTTCCAATTTCTGGTTATTATAAATAAGGCTGCTATGAACATAGTGGAGCATGTGTCCTTATTACATGTTGGAGCATCTTCTGGGTATATGCCCAGGAGTGGTATAGCTGGGTCCTCCTGTAGAACTATGTCCAATTTCCTGAGGAACCACCAAACTGATTTCCAGAGTGGTTGTACCAGCTTGCAATTCTACCAGCAATGAAGGAGTGTTCCTCTTTTTCCACAACCTCTCCAGCATCTGCTGTCACCTGAGGTTTTTTTCCTAGCCATTCTGACTGGTGTGAGGTGGAATCTCAGGGTTGTTTTGATTTGCATTTCCCTGATGACTAAGGATGTTGAACATTTCTTTAGGTGCTTCTCAGCCATTCCGTATTCATCAGTTGAGAATTCTTTGTTTAGCTATGTACTTCATTTTAATAGGGTTATTTGGCTCTCTGGAGTCTAACTTCTTGAGTTCTTTGTATATGCAGAATATTAGCCCTCTATCAGATATAGGATCGGTAAAGATCTTTTCCCAATTTGTTGGTTGCAGTTTTGTCCTATTGACAGTGTCCTTTGCCTGTAATTGCTTTGTAATTTTATGAGGTCCCATTTCTCCATTCTTGATCTTAGAGCATAAGTTATTGATGTCCTGTTCAGGAATTTTCCCCTATGCCCATGTGCTCAAGGCTCTCCCCACTTACTTTTCTATTAGTTTCAGTGCATCTGGTTTTATGTAGAGGTCCTTGATCCACTTGGACTTGAGCTTTGTACAAGGAGATAGGAATGGATCAATTTGCATTTGTCTACATGCTAACTGCCAATTGAGCCCGTACCATTTGTTGAAAATGCTGTCTTTTTTCTACTGGATGGTTTTAGCTCCTTTGTCAAAGATCAAGTGACCATTGGTGTGTGGGTTCATTTCTGGGTCTTCAATTCTATTCCATTGATCCATCTGCCTGTCACTGTACCAATACCATGCAGTTTTTATCACAATTGCTTTGTACTACCACTTAAGGTCTGGGATCGTGATTCATTCCACCAGAGGTTTATTTATTGTTGAGAATAGTTTTGGCTATCCTAGGTTTTTTGTTATTCCAGATGAATTGGCAAATTGCTCTTTCAAAGTCTGTGAAGAATTGGGTTGGAATTTTGATGGGGATTGCATTGAATCTGTAGATTGATTTTGGCCATTTTTACTATATTAATTCTGCCAATCCATGAGCATGGGAGATCTTTCCGTCTTCTGAGATCTTCTTCGATTTCCTTCTTCAGAGACTTGAAATTCTTGTCATACAGATATTTACTTGCTTAGTTAGAGTCACGCCAAGTTATTTTATATTATTTGTGACTATTGTGAAGGATGTTGTTTCCCTAATTTCTTTCTCATCCTGTTTATCTTTTGTGTAGAGGAAGGACATTGATTTGCTTGAGCTAATTTTATATCCAGCTACTTTGCTGAAGTTGTTTATCAGATTTAGGAGCTCTCTGGTGGAACTTTTCTGGTCACTTAAGTAAACTATCATATCATCAGCAAATAATGATAATTGACGTCTTCCTTTCCAATTCGTATCCCTTTGATCTCCTTTTGTTGTTTAATTGCTCTGACTAGGACTTTGAGTACAATATTGAATAGGTAGGGAGAGAGTGGGCAGCCTTGCCTAGTCCCTGATTTTAGTGGGATTGCTTCAAATTTCTTTACATTTAGTTAGATGCTGGCTACTGGTTTGCTGTATATTGTTTTCACTATGTATATGGATGTACCTTGAATTCCTGATCTTTCCAAGACTTTTATCATGAAGGGGTGCTGGATTTTGTCAAATGCTTTCTCAGCATATAATGAGATGATCACATTTTTTTTAGTTTCTTTATATAGTGAATTATGTTGATGGATTTCCAAATATTGAACCATCTCTGCATCCCTGAGATGAAGCCTACTTGATCATGATGTATGATCGTTTTGATGTGCTCTTGGATTCAGTTTGCAAGAATTTTATTGAGTATTTTTGCATCAATATTCATAGGGGAAATTGGTCTGAAGTTTTCTTTCTTTGTTAGGTCTTTGTGTGGTTTAGGTATAAGAGTAATTGTGGCTTCATAGAACAAATTGGGTAGAGTACCTTCTGTTTATATTTTGTGGAATAGTTTGAGGAGAATTGATATTAGGTCTTCTTTGAAGGTCTGATAAGACTATGCACTAAACCTATCTGGTCCTGGTCTTTTTTTGGTTGGGAGACTATTAATGACTGTTTCTATTTCTTTAGGGGATATGGGACTGTTTAGATCATTAATCTGATCTTGATTTAACTTTGGTACCTGGTATCTGTCTAGAAAATTGTCCATTTCATCCAGGTTTTCCAGTTTTGTTAAGCATAGGCTTTTGTAGTAGGATCTCAGGATTTTTTGTATTTCCTTGGTGTCTATTGTTATGTCTCTCTTTTCATTTCTTATTTTGTTGATTTGGATACTGTCTCTGTGCCCTCTAGTTAGTCTGGCTAAGGGGTTATCTATTTTGTTGATTTTCTCAAATAACTAGCTCCTGGTTTGGTTGTTTCTTTGTATAGTTCTTTTTGTTTCCATTTGGTTGATTTCAGCCCTGAGTTTGATTATTTCCTGCCGTTGTGGCTTCATTTTAATTAAACCCTAGAAAGTCTTTAATTTCTTTCTTTATTTCTTCCTTGACAAGGTTGTCATTGAGTAGAGTGTTGTTAAACTTCCACATGTATGTGGACTTTCTGCTGTTTATGCTACTATTGAGAAGCAGCCTTAATCCATGGTGATCTGATAGGATGCAAGGAATTATTTCAATCTTCTTGTATCTGTTGAGGCCTGATTTTTGACTGATTATATGGTCAATTTTGGAGAGGGTACCATGAGGTGCTGAGAAGAAGGTATATCCTTTTGTTTTAGGATAAAAAGTTCTATAGATATCTGTTAAATCCATCTGTTTCATAACTTCTGTTAGTCTCACTGTGTCTTTGTTTAGTTTCTGTTTCCATGATCTGTACATTGCAGAGAGTGGGGTATTGAAGTCTCCCAGT
>JADRCC010504987.1:3342-21694 GCA_019843855.1 Hylomyscus alleni
GTGTGTGTGTGTGTGTGTGTGTGTGTGTGTGTGTGTGTGTGCATGTGTGTCTCTGTATGTGTTTGTCTATGTAACTCTGTGTCTATGCGTGTGTCTGTGTGTGTCTTTCTATGTGTACATGTTTGTCTATATGACTCTATGTATATGTCTGTGTCTATGTGTGTCTATATGTGTAGGTGTATATGTGTTTGTCTCTGTGTCTCTGTATATGTGTCTGTGTGTGTCTGAATATGTGTGTGTGTGTATATGTCTCTGTGTGTTGTGTATCTGTGTGTATGTATCTGTATGTTTTTGTGTATATGTGCCTGTTTGTGTGTATCTGTGTGTGTGAGAGTCTCTGTGTGTGTCTATATGTGTGTTGTGTATCTATGTGTAAGTCTGTGTATGTCTGTGTTGTTTATCTCTTTGTATTTATGTCTGCGTGTGGACTTCTTTTTCTTATCCTTTTTTAACAAAGAACTTGTTTATCAAGTGAATTGAGAGCAACCTAAGTGAAGGGCATATCTACCCCATGATTACAGCACCCTTAGGACAAGGTTTGACCTAAAGACACCACCATCCTCTGGTTATAATGTGATGACCTGCAGCCTACACAGAAACTGTCCTAAGTAAGTCTCAGCCAGTCACAGCAGCTGAGCTCCAGGGGATCACATGTGGCCAGCTCCTCAAAGCACATTTTCTAGACCTCCCTCAATGAATACTCTCTTTCCGTCCATACATACTGTCTGACCACACTGAAGTCAGAGGGTCTCTGCATCTACTCTAGTTCCTAGGACAGCCTTAATTCATAAAAGACAAATAACAACCCATTCAGAGTACAATTAAACTTGATGTTGTTCCTCCTTCCAAAAGTCACAGTGGCTAACACTCTCGTGAGCACAGAAGAACCCAGATGGAGCTGAGTGTCTGCTGCTGCAGACTTTGGCTTCACAGCTAGGATATTTGCAGACTGACGTTTCTGCTGACTTTACACAAACATCACTGTCACAGTCATCGAGGCCACTAGAAAGAGTTTGTAAACTCTTGATCTACAAGCAACGTCTAAAATAAACTTGTTCAGATCACAACTGAAATTATTCAACAATGTTTATTTTGCACCTAAATAAACATTTAGAATTATGTGTTAGTCATGTGTGCCATTTTGGATGCTAAGTCTCACCTCGGGAAGTAAACACACAATTTTGTTAATGTCTTTGGGGACATACATGACAAAGTCAATAGTGAATTTGAAGAAAAAAGAAAGGAACGAAGGAACAAAGGAAGGAAGACAGAAGGAAGGAAAAGAGATGAGTCCTTGCTGAGTTCACAATGCAGAGCATATTCTTGGATAAAGATGCAACATTTTTCTCTGAATATAGTTTTCAAGTAATGCTAGTAGTAGATTAATCTCATTTGTTGTTGTTTTATTCTGTGTGTGTGTATGTGTGTGTGTGTGCTATTTTGTTTGTTTAAGACAGGATCTCCGTGTATGGCTCAGGCTGACCTTGACCTCATTAACTGGCTGACCTTGACCTCATTAACCTCTGCTTCTGCCTCCTGAGTATTAGGATTTATAGAAAGGTACTATCACACCTATCCTTAACTTATGTATTATAAAACCAGTTTATCTTTTTTAGTCTGGTAGAATGCTTTGAAATGTTGCTAATTTCTGTCCCTTCACCTTGGCCAGTCGCTGTCAGCCTGGTCACTCTGCAAAACTTGCCTCACAGAAGGCGTGATGGCTCAAAGCGAAGCCATTTGGAATCGGTTCAACACTACTGAATCGAAGCAGCTCCGTCCTGGAGAGATCAGGGGTGAAACAGCAACGACTTTGGAAGAATCCGTGTTGCTGAAACCCAGAAACAGACAGACCCTCCTGGGACTACACTAAAGAGAAATGCTGGACAGGGGGCACAGAGATTCAGGTACTGGAAATTCTGTAATATGTTGTGCCCATGCGAACTTGGCAGGTGAGGTTGGTGGTGTAGGTGGGAACTCTGGCTAGCTTCCGGTGAAGCCGGAAGTAGAGGAACCCATCACTAGTTCTGGCTAGAAAGCTAGTCACGTGTAAGACTGAGTGAGTATGGTACATGGGGGCAGGGTGTCACCCAACCCCAAGCTTTCAGGTGGAGTCTGCATTGGTGTACATGCCCCATTTACCTGCCTGCCACAACTGCACCCGTCATTCCCAGCTCTTGGCACTGCATGATGGCCTTCAGAATCACACCCCAATTCCAGGAAATGGAATTCTAAAGAGCCTATGGCTGTTTTCAACAGACAACTCAGAAGAAGAAAATCAAGGCGTTGATGTTCTAAAACATAAGGAAAGTTCTTGTTCATCAATTTTACAGGTCCTCCGTTTTCTCCTGGTAGAGACCCTCAATCCTGCCCACATTCCTCCCTCCACTGTTACCCTATTTTTACTTCTTCCCTTGCGAAAATTTTATGTTGGATAGGAAAACGATACATGATTCAGTTTAGTGTAAACCCACTCCAAAATGTCTGTGCTTTAGTGGCAATTGGAGATTCATAGATCATAAATAATTATGTAAATAAACAAAATCAAATCCTTCCCCCTCTCAGACTATTTAAGAATAAGACCAAAAGTAAATAAATGTAGACATGATGACCCAAGCCTGTAACCCCAGCACTCAGTTGGTCAGGAGGAGCATTTTGAGTTTAAGGTCAGCCTGGGCTACATGTTGAATTCCCAGACCAGCCCCAACTCTGAATAGTACCCTATTTTAAAAATCAAACAAAGAAACATTGTAAATGGAAACATATTACCATTTTTAAAATCTGGTCACTTGAGTGGACATGGAGAAGAAGACATCTTAAGAGGATATAAGATTGCCATGTGATCAAGCTTGTGGGCCAAACACCCCCTCTCTGCCCCCCCAAATCATGATTGATGTGGGAAGACCCAGCCCATGTGGGTGGTGCCACCCCTGAGCTAGTGGTCCCGGGTTATAGAAATTAAAAAGCTGAACAAGTCAGTAAGCAGTGACCATCTTCCGTTCCTGCCTCCAGGTTCCTGCCTTGAGTTCCTGCCCTGACTTCTCTCAGTGTCAGATTGTGACCTGAGTTGTAAAATGAAATAAACTCTCTTCCCCAAGGTGCTGTTAGCCATGGTGTTTCATCACATCAATAGAAGCCATAAGAAAGACAAGGGGCTGTGGGGTATTCAAGTCAGGAGGGGAAAACCAATCCTAGTAAAATGCCAGGTTTCCATCCAGTGAAAGGACAATGGATTTGTGGGAGGATTTATTTCCCCCTGGACTTCTAGAGTCACTGTGAAGCTCCCCAGAATGGGGAAGCTATCACCTGTTTCTTAGAAAGCAGGGAGAATATTCTCAGACATCATTCCATTCTTACTCCTCTTAGAAACCTTTGGAGATGTTTCTTCCCATTGTACTTACCCATAAAGTTTTAGTACTGCTAGACATTGTTCAAAGCTAATCTATTCTGCACCACAGAATAGATTATTTTGTTATTTCTCCACAGTAAGGGGGTGTGTTTGTTCCATTTGGTTTTGAGGTTTGTTCTTATTTTTCTTCTGATACAGTTTAGATCTTGACAATGCTTGGGGGTGGTCTATGTGTAGATCTGTAAGCATCTTGACCCCAACACAGCACTCTCGGGAGTCAGCAGAGCCTTTAGGAGGTGGAACCCAGTAGAAGAATGTTAGATCGTTAAGGGTGTACCTTTGCTTTGTAGGAGCCTGGCTTTTCCTCTTCTACCTGCTAACATATAACCATGAAGTTAAAGACTTGGCCTTACAGCTTTACAAAATGGTCTCACCATGATCTGTGGCCTTGTCACAGCATGGATGCAAATTGAAAGGAGCCAACCATTCACAGACTGAAACCTCTGGACCAGTGAGCCCAAACTAGCTTTATGTCTAAATTGATCTGAGTATTTACTATACTGATAGAAAGCTGAATGATAACTTCATGTCTAAGTTGATCACCTGAATGTGGGCTATCATGACAGAAATCTGAGTGGTATTCTCCTTGGAGACAATTTTCCCCTTGGGGTCAGATTAGCCTCACTGAGTAAACATTTTAAGAGACAGTGTAAGACCAGGTTCCAAATAACAGTGAGAAATGTAAAGGACCATTCACTTTCCCATTTCCTAATCCTCTAGCTGTATTCTCCAGTCTGAGGCTAAGTCAGGATCCTTCTGAGAAACATAACACATTTTCTCATGCTGTGGGTACTCACCAACTCAGGAGAGACCATAAATATATTCCTGAGAAGAGATTCATTTTTTTCTTTGAACTTGTTAAAAAGCGAATGGGTGCTCAGTCCTCCACCAATGGAATCTGAGGCACCTGACTCTCATCAAAGTGTTACTATACACAGGGAGCCGGCACAAATCCTTTTAAGATGGCCTCCTGTGGCCTCGCTGAACCCTTTTAACAATTGCTTTTTGTTAGATCAGCATGACTGGGTATTTTGTATGATGAGAGTGCATAATGAACTGTTGTCTACCCAGGCTGTAATTATAAGAGGCATAATAATATCTCGTATTTATATTGTTTGCTTTCATCTTAGTTAAATCCAAGGGATTTTGTACATTATATCATTTATGATAAAATAGATAACCATGTTCATTAAAGAATTCTTTTTAAATTTATGCACTATACAGTAGACTGTATAAAATCTATTGCTATGCAAAAATACAAGTCATCTAGTTAGCACACGCAGGAGCGGTGAGCTTTTTCACAGTTATGTGGTGTTGTATGAGCCCACGGCTACTGACACAATACACCTTCATCTGTTTCCATCTGGTGATGCGCCAAGTCCAGGAGCAATGAACTCACTCAACCATTTCTTTATTCCTTCATCTCTGAGCTGAATGTCGGCTTTTGCTCTATTTCTCTGCTGTATACCAATCACTGTGGTGGATGCTGGCTTTCCCTGGCCAGTCTTGGGCATGATGAGAGGGCAAAGAAGCTGCAGGCCTGGGAAACAGAGGGATGATTGGTGGTACTCACATTCAACTTCGACAGGAACTGGGTAGCATACACCCACAGGAGCTTGAAGTGTGCTACCCTTGCCTTCCCATGAAAGTAAACCAAAGTCACAGGTGACCTTTCTTCTTCATGGCACTAAGGAATCCTGCAGGCCCAGACAAAGACATACATATGTCTCCCCACCATCACGACATCCATACTGACAGCTGCTTTTCCTTCCTGTTTTGTATTATCACAAAGAGGTAGAGGGGGACTGAATTACTCTGAAGCCCAGACTGAGGCTTCAGGCCAGGCCTACCTTTCTAGCAATGTGTGTTGAGTTGTCTTCTTAGACTAGCTGCATGGGCATATATCATAAGTGGGCATGCCTTTGAGTCCCAGGTGAGTCTTGAAGAAGACAGACAGGTACTCTTTCTGTAGGCATGGTGACTTGGGTTTCGGTTACTGTGGCTGAATATGCCAGACTGCGTAGTTTATAAAGAATAGAGGTTTATTTGACTCACATTTATGGGGATTGTGAATCCCAAAAGCATGGTGCTGGCATCTGCGTGGCAGTTGTAGGACCATTCTGGTGTCCTACAACTCCACGTGGTGAAATTGCAAGCTTGCTATTTTGGGTCTCTCTCCTATTACAAAGTTATGAATATAATCTTAAGGTTCTGCCTTCATGACTTTATCAGATCACAGTCATCCAAAAATCAACACATGCCTTTGTTATTGTTTAAATCTAAATACAGGTTTTGCAACAACCGAGAGTACCAAGGCAAAGAGTACACAGGAGTGTAAGCCACAGAAAGCTGCCTCTGTGAGGTCACTGACAGTGAAGGAAGACAGCTTGACCCAGAGAGGTGTCCGAGGCCTATACGAAAGAGGTCTTGAAAGGCCTCTGCCCTGCTTCATTCTCTTGAGTTCTTGGTGAAGGTCGTAGAAGTGGACACAAGGGAGAAAGGAGGAAACACTATCAGGCAAGGTACTGTACCAACAATGCTGTTGGAGGCAAAATCTGCCAGTCTGATGAAGGCAGAAATTCCCACTGAGAGCTACTGTGCATGCAAAGCCCAGGTGCTTGCTCACTGGGGCGGTGCAGTAGAAGAGTGTCCAGGCTGCTTCAGGTCTGTGGGCTTCATTTCTCCTCCAAGTCCTCAAGCATGCATAGGAAGCAGAGAGAGTAGGGAGTGGTTATTTGCCCTTGAGAGGCATTTTGCCCTTGTGGAACATGACTATCCTGCTCTAGCTGACTTCCTTTTCATTGTGAGTTTCAGCTCTCTGAGTCTTAGCAATGTACTGCTAAATGGGAGGATGGTTTAGGAGCACTCTCAAACAGGAGGCTGCACAAATAAGAATCACCTTCACTCTGAAATTCTAGGTTATACAGCTGCCTCGGGCAGAGTCGTAGAAACCAGGAAAGCAATGCCCACTTCAAGGACTTGCGACCCACGCTGCAGTCACACGGCGAGTTGGCTCAGAAAGTGCCACACTAAATTTAATCTTGAAATTCTTTTTCTTTTCTTTGTGTTTTTGAGGGGGTAGTTAAGGGGATCGGGGTGAGGTAGCGTTTCTCTGTGTAGCTCTGGCTGTCCCCGTACCTGCTCTATAGACCAGGCTGATCTTGAACTAAAAGATTGGCCTGCCTTTGCCTCCTGAGTGCTGGAATTAAAGGCGTGTGACACCACTGCCTTGTTTCTCAGTAACTTTTGAACATAGGACCTCAAGCTTGTACCGAGCCTTGTATATCATGTCCTACCTGGCAGAAGCCACCCTAGACAGCATTGCTTTTGGAAAGCATCTCTCAAGGTCCCTGGCTATTCTTTGGGGCTCTGTAGAAGTCTATTCTTTATCTTTCATGATTCTTATTCCATTCGCCAGCATTTCTCTATGAGACTAGAAACCACCACACGTCAGGGAAGAGTGAGAGATCTTATATCTTCAGTTAATGTGAAAGTACCTGGCACAGAGTAGTCATTTGGCAAACATTTCAGGTACAGTATATTGAATATACGTCACCTAAGAACTTACATATGTATTGAATGCATTTATCTATCAATTTAATTAAACTTGCCTTATGTGTGGAGGTTCTGGGTAGGTCATTTAACTATGTAAAGTAAAAAAGACAGGATCTCTAATGTGAAACTTTCATTCAAAGGCAAAGACAGACAACAAAACGGTAAACTAGTGGGCTTTGTTGATTTGTTTTGTAACAGAGGCTCACTATGCAGCTCTGGCAGGTATGAAACTCCCTATGTAGCCCAGGCTGGTCTGGAACTCATAGGATTCGTGCCTGTCTCTGCCTCTCAAGTACTGGGATTAAAGGTGTGCTCCAACATGCCCAGTTTATTAATAAGCAACCTAATAGTGCCTATAATTCAAGATGGTGTTGATTCCTGAAGACAGTGTAGAACAAAAGAGAATAGTGGTCCAGTACTTATTATGTCTTTCTCTAAGGAACCCGAAGCTAAGTATAATGGTTAGTATTAACTGTCACTCAACAGGATATATAATTGCCTGGAATATGGGCCTTTGGGAGATTATAAGAGTTGAGTTGATAATGACCAAAAGGGGTTTCTATACATTGGAATAGTGCTGATCTGAGAAGTTAAGTGGGCACTCAGTGTCAGGATTTTGGCTCCAAGAGTCATTTAATAATGTGAAGCTTCCAGACCCTCTCTACCCTCGGGTATCAACAGTGTTGAAATGTGAGACTCTTGTCTGGGGTGGCACTCTCCTCAGGCCTCAGGCTGGCCCTAAGCATAGGTGAGCTGTGTTATAAGAGCCTTCTTTACTCATCTGGGAGTATAATTCTAGTAAAGGCAAGCGCATTCTGGGACAAACTAGGGTAGGTGCATGGTGCTTCTTTCATATTGACTGATAAAAGCCATTCCAGAGTCCCACCCCCCCCAAAGAAAACAAACTAGAAATGCAAAACAATGCCTCAGGTAGGAGTAATAGTTGCTGCTCTGGGTGAACATCATGAGGATTTGCCTTGTTTTATGATAGGCTGTGTGGGAAGAGTCTTTATCGATGACCTTTCTGTATTAAATGCCATGTGGTTAATGTCATATTAGTGTCTGAGGTTGGAGAGAGAAATGATTTAACGTTCATTTCCACATGAATTAAGGTAGGTGAATCTTTGCTTTCTCTCTTCGTTTTCTTTCTTTGATTCCTCCCAATGCCCAAAATGTTCTTTGAGGAAAATAGCCTCAGTGAGAGATTTACACATCCACCATTTTTATCTTATTTATACAGTTTCATTTTCTGAGCCTGAGTATTTGGAAATATGGAAACTATAAATTCCCTTGTTTTTTTTTTTTTTTGTGATCATAAAAGGTGGAGTGGATGGACCAACATCAAAGGGGGGGGTATTTTTACTGTTTAGAAACAAAACAATGGAATAGTTTCCACTTTGGTTCAGTGGTTATAATATGTTAGGCACTGGAGTCAAAATGATAAGCCACGTCAGCCTGTCCTGAAAGCATTGTCAGGACGGCAGTATAAGTCACCATGTGTGGTCCAGGGCTTGAGTCCCAGAACTCTGACTAGAGGTGATGAGGGCATAAAGAAACAACACATAGACAAAAAAGTTGGGATTCACTGGACTGGGCTTTCTGATACAAAAGCCGCAGCAACTCAGAAGCTCCGGGTGTTTATTATATATACAGTTTAACAGGAAGGCAGAGTTATTTCACACAGTTAAATAAGGAGGTGCAGGATCATTGCATAAGCAAGGAGTTAGGGTTACTGTACATAGCTGAACAAAGGGGTGAGTTTAGCCAATCTCAACAGGAGCAGACTCTATAGGGGAACTGTCTTCAGGCCATAGCATCCAGGAAAGAGAAAGCTAAGGTGGACATTTTCTGCACACACTGTCAACACCTACAAATGGATCAGGAGAAAGCTTTGCCAAATTCCTCACCCTGGGAAGAATTTGCCATTCCATGGGTTTAAGGCATCAGAAGCCTTGACGTGGCCATATTCCTGCCAAACAATACACATTTGCTCAGGACTTGCTCCTATAAATGTGCACTACAGAATCTACAGTATCATACAGAAGGGATAACTGATCAACTACTGAGGTTGAGTTAATAAAATCTAAGTTCTAATCTAAACATTGGGTGAAAGTTTAGTAACTTTCTGTTGCTATAACAAAATACCTGACCACAGCAGCTTTGGGAAGAAAAGGGTTTATTTGATTTATATTCCCAAGGTTCTGTCCATCATTGAAGAGAACTCAAGGCAGGAACTTAAGACAGAGTAGTCATACCATATCCACAGTCAAAATGGCAGAGAAATGTATGTACACATGTTGTCTTTTAGTTGTTAGTATTCTTCATTTGTATACCATTTAGGCCAGCCTAGGGAATGGTGTCACTCACAGTGGGCTGAGTTTTCCAGCATTAATTAACAACAGAGACAATTCACCAATGGATATGCTCACAAGCCAACCTGTCTAGGTATTTCCTCACTTGAGGCTCACTTCCCAGGTGATTCTAGATTGCATCAAGCTGACAGTTAAAACGAACCAATTCAGTAAGTAATGCAGAGAAAAAGAGAACCCCCTATTGAAGTTGTGAGAAGCTCTGGGAATGAGCTGGAATGAATATTTGAGGTACATAATTAGTCCCATGAGGCTGGACTGTAGAGTAGAATAACACTGGAGAGAGGAGTGATTGGAGGGGAATTGCAGAGCCTTTTGACATCGTATGACTAAACAAGGTCACTTCCCGAAGGAGGTAAGAGTTGGAAAGAAAGGGTGAAAGTTGGAACACAGACTTGATGCTCTTGCTTTTTATCTTCAAAGTTGTAACTATCACTCCTGCCTTAGAGGTTTTATGCTTGAATAAGGTTGTGGTGGCTGAAGCTTATAATCATTATTCAGGAAGCAGAAGCAGGAGGATTACCTCAAGTTCAGGGCCAGCCAGGGAAACACAGTAGGACCTTTCTTAAACAAACAAAGGTTAGAACATGAATCTTAAAATGTAAGTATTTATTTATAAATCGTAAAGGTTAGCTTATATGTTGTGTAACTTTCAACTCTGATAAATAATATCTTAATGAAGTGATGAAATATATGAAAAAGGACATTCTATCTTTCCCCTTCACAGTGCAGTAGGTTCTCCAGTATTCCCTCTGGAGATCCAGATTGTTCTGAGTCCAGGTTTCTAAGGATGCAGTGGAGTTTGGAAATCAGCATCTTTGATCTCAAAATCCACTACCCAGATATCCAACTGGTAAAATCTATGTAAATGTTCCAAAACTAAACTTGCATGTACTTCTGGTCCCAAACATCTGGCGTAAGGGATGCTCAACTTGTGTCCTTACATCCTGAGCCACGGGAGATATGAGAACCCTTGAGTGGAGGCCGAGGTCTCAGAACATCTGGCTTTTACTCACATGAAATTCTAGCGCTGACATTTCCATTCCTCCATGCAAGACAGCTCTTATGCTGTATTCAACATCATAGAAAGACCCAAACAACAGTATCGCTAACCTAACAAAAACACTTCGAATAAATTGTTTATGCTTTCTCCCTTCTTAAGATATATATATATTTTTTGTGCTGCTGATTAAAAATATTTTGGCAGAAACTCAGGGAGGATTTTTCCTTTGGTCTAGTTAAATTTATAAAATGTCTTGCTATTTTTGACTTTAATAGTCTCCTCAGGAGACAAGACTTCTGTTTACTTAACTTACATCCCTAGGAAAACAGTTGGTGGGGGGAGGCTTGGCCCTCCTGTGTCAGCACTGTGCAATTAATTAGCACTGTGAAGGTCCATGTCATACTCAGGGGATGCGTATGCAAAGAAAGCATGTTAATTCACAAACACAGTAGCTAGGGTGATTCCGTAGAAAGCAACTCTCAGGGCAGAAAGCTCGCTGGATGTCAACCATCGTGCTAGAAGTACCCCATAGGAGGTAAGTGTTGAGAGAATAGAGCTGTTCTCTCCTTGGACCCCCTCCCGACCCTCCAATCTCCACATGTGCTGTCCCAGCTCTCAGACACCATCTCTCATGTTAGTTCCTGAAGCCTGCTGCTTTGTCACAAGGCAGAAGATGGTGCTGAAGAAAGCTCCTTGGTGCCTTTTGCTCTTCCTGGGAAAAGAGTTGGAGGCATTTCCTCCCACAAGATGGTATCTCTTTCCCAACCAAATCCCCAAGCCCAGTGATGCTCATTTGTTAGCAAATTTAACTAGGGCATCTGTGAAGGCAAGCTTCCATATCCACATATGTATTGGGACAGAGGGGGCTGGTGTGGGAGTCAGGGAGAGGAAAGATGAGGTGCTCTGGTGACTTATCTATCCTTCTAGGTACTTGAAAGACACCTGACCATCTCAACATCCTACAGGTTCCGATTTTCATGTCTATAGATTTTCACAGAGACTCCCAGAAGTGCCTCCTCATCTAGTATGCACACATTGGAAACTGTAGGCAGGCTCAGGTATAGATCTCCCACTCACCAGACCTCATAAGAGGTGTGGAGGCACCAGTTGCCACCCCCAGAGATGAAGAAGACATTAAGACATGCAAAAACTCAGCAAACCAGGCCAAGAAAATAAAACAGTGGGATGATTTTAAAATTGTTACTGTTCAAAAGAGTGTTCCTCAGATTCCCAAGTATTAAAGCTTTGGTCCCCATGGTAACACTACTGGAAAGCAAATGGAATGTATAAGGCCCTAATGGAAATCCTTAAGTCACTGGTGGCAAGGCCTTGGAGGGATTGAGTCACCCACATCTGTCCGCTGTTTCCTGTTTTAAGGTGTAAGCAGCTTGTTCTGCCCATTGTTCCCATAATGCTTTGCTGACCTTGCCAGAGTCCAAACCAATAGGGCCATCTAATCTTGGACTAGGCCTGGCAGAACCAAGAGACACATAAACCTTTACGTCGCCTCCGGTATTTTATTCCACTGACATGACATTAACAAGCACAAACCTTTAAAAATAAATGATTGGATGGGAGAGATGGCTCATCAGTTAAGAACAGTGACTGCTAATCCAGAGGACCTGAGTTTGGTTTTTGGGTACCCACAGGCAGCTCACAACCACCCCCTCCACTTCCAAGGAATCATATGATCTCTTCTAGCCTCTAAGAACTTCCATATACATGTTGAATTCACTCACACAGACATACACAACACACACACAAAATAATCAAAATAAACCCTTTAAAAGATAGCAATTGCTCTTAACAATAAAATAGCAGTTTCATTATGTGGATATTGTATTTTCTTTATCTCCTTAATTCTTGAACATTCCTATACTGCATATTCTTTGGGGGTTTGACTTTTGTTTGGTTGATTGGTTGGATGGATGGATGGTTGGATGGATGGATGGATGGATGGATGGATGGATGGATGGATGGATGGATGGATGGGTGGGTGGATGGTTTTTTGAGACAGGGTTGCCCTGTGTAACAACCCTGGCTGTCCTGGATCTTACTTTGTAGATCAGGCTGGTTTCTAACTCACAAAGACCCACCTGCCTCTGCCTCCTGAGTGATAGGATTAAAGGCATGTGCCACCTTGCCTCGCTATGCTGTATATTCTTATGGGAAATAATGAAGTGCTTTCTTTGAATCCTTCTCTCCTTCTTGTTTTTTTATTGGATTTTTTCTTTTTTTTTTTCTTTTTTCTTTTTTGGTTTTTCAGGACAGGATTTCTCTGTATAGCCCTGGCTCTCCTGGAACTCACTCTGTAGACCAGGCTGGCCTCGAACTCAGAAATCCGCCTATCTCTGCCTCCCAAGTGCTGGGATTAAAGGTGTGAGCCACCACTGCCCGGCAGATTTTTTTTTTTCTTAATTTGAACTAGCAATAGGGACTAGCTGGTTCTCAGCCAGACAGATAATAGAGTTAAACTGAAAGACATCCTATCTCATCTCCAGGGCAGTGAACTCTAGAAGGGAGGAGAGATGAGATGCAAGACAGAGAGAGAGAGAGACTCAGCCTAGAGGCTGCATCTGCCCCTGGCATCTGGATAAGTAAGAATGGTCCAGTGCTGAGGCAAACCCACTGCGATAGTCTGTATATGCTCTACCCAGGGAGTGGCACTAGGTGTGTTACTGTGGGTGTGGGCTTTAAGACCCTCATCCTAGCTGCCTGGAAGCCAGTCTTCTGCTAGCAGCCTTCAGATGAAGATGCAGAACTCTCAGCTCTGCCTGCACCATGGGTGGTGCCATGTTCCTGCCTCGATGACAGTGGACTGAATCTCTGAACCTGTAAGCCAGCCCCAATTAAATGGTGTCCTTCTAAGACTTGCCTTGGTCATGGTGTTTGTTCACAGCAATAAAACCCTAATCAAATTACTCACCTAGAGCCTATTTTATAGGAATTTTAGAGGTTTCCTTAAGGCATTTATCTTAAGGATTGGGCACCATGATTCACTCCCTTTGATTTCTTGTTCATTCATTCATTAGTTCATTTGTTCATTCATTCATTCATTCATTCATTCAGTCGAGACTTGTGCTGCACCAGTGTCATGTCATGTTCTCGTCTTAGAGTCCTAATCCAACAGTTAACACAGTGAAGTCTCTGAGTCATGTGCTAGGAGAATACATGGTAAGCAAGTATTCAGGTAAGTATGAATTGGTTGCAAGAGAGAAAGGAAGTTGGTGAAAGAGGAGATAGATAGAGACTGGAAGAAAGTGCGGAGCAAGGCAGGAGAGGGATGTAGGAAGGAGCACAGATGCAGATGGCTCCACTGGGATGTCAAGAGCAAGAGGCCAGATGATTGGAGTGGGGTGGGGTGGGGTGGGGGGCTGAATGGTAGAAGACATAAGCTGGGGTGGAGGCCAAGGAGCCTGCTGGGCCAGGACAAAGGTTTGGCAAATTCTCTGATGAGATGAAAGCTACCGGAAGGCTTTGAAAACAAGAGTAGCAGGGTATCACATCATTTAAGAGACCAGACTGCAGCTGCTGAGGTGAGAAGGATGGGTTGTAGCTGGAGGCAGGGTCGAGGAAAGACCAGCGCAGGGACTTAGGAGTGAGCTCATTTGATCCAGGAAGAGTTCTTCCCCAGCCCTTCAGAGCTACATGAGTGGTGGTGAGAAACAGGGCAGAGCTAAAATGAGTCAGACTTGGGGTTTGCAGAGATGTGAAGTGACAGTGGGCTGAGGGGAGTGGATTAGTTTGCCATGGCTGAGCTACAAAATCACCAGACTTCATGGCTCAAAGCAACAAAGTTCCACTGTCGCCATCACCATTCTAGAGGCCATCACCATTCTAGAGGCTGGAGTCCCACCCTAGTCAAGGTGTCTGATGCCTTCTCTTCAAACAAAAGGTTGATTTTTGCTTTCTTGTCTTATTGGTCTTTGGGGGCTCTGGGCATCCCTTGGCTCATGGCTACCCTACTCTAGTCTCTCCAGTGCTGGCCTCCATATTCTTACCATGTTTTCTTTTATTTTCTTCTTTCTTTTATGCAGACACTTGTCAGTAGATTTGGGGCCTAGTCTAATAATCCAGAGTGACCTCTTCTCAAAATCAAGATTAACTCAGTCCCATGACCCAGATATTTCCCCCAAATACGGTCGTATGCACAGGCTCTGGGTAGTAGGGCACAGACCAGTCTTAGGGTAAGGGTTACTATTCAGCCTCTAAGCATTCCCTAGTTGAGGGCAATGCTTAGGGGGTGGAACAAAGATTATGCTGGTGCAAATGAGCTGAGAAGACAATACAGGGAATGAGGAAAGGGAGGATGGAAAAGAACTTGAAGGGGCAAAGTTCAAGAAACAGAGAGATGAGCTACGGTTATCACCATCATCATCAAGAATGCAGCAGCAGCATCAGTATTGGGTTCAATAACAGCAATCATGTGCTAAACCCTGAAAGTGACAGGGTGTTGGGAGGGATATAGAGAGGCAAGAGAGTCGCCTTGGGCAGGGTGAAGGGTAGCAGAGCTCCTAGGTGGAGCAGTGATTAGCTAGAATAAGGTGAGGAGCTGTGTCTGAGATAAAGCTGGGGATACAAAGCTAGAGCTCCTCAGGGCAGGGCAAAAGTGTGCCCAGAGTTTAGAGATGGTCAGTGGAGAGGGGAATTCAGGAGAGGGAGAAGCTGAGTGCAGAAGGGGTGCCCAGGAGTCTCCCTATTATGGTAGAAAAGTGTGTGGAGGATAAGTCGAGAGACCTGTTTTCCTCAAAGATCAAGTTCTTATGTGGACAAAGATGGAAGCAGCTCTAGTTCCAAGAGAGAAGGCATGGGCATCAAGGAAAGAGGGAAGATAACCAACCCAGAAAGTAAAGAAGATCACCCTCCCCATGTTGCCAGAAGCCCAGCCTGGCCTCCAAGTTCGCAGGTTTGTAGGAGAGTCATTTCAACGCTGGGGCTGGGAGCCACAGCTCCACAGCCAGAACTCTCCTGTTCTGGCAGGGGGCTCAAGTTTGATGTTGCCCCCAGGGAGAGTTGGACACTAAGATGAAATGTCAGGTAAGACTCAATAGAACATAGAGGCTAAAGGACCTCTCAAGGGTCTCAGGAAGACTGGGGCCCAGGGCAAAACAGATTCTGCCAACCGAGAACATAAATGCTTAATATACATCATCTCCTTCACAAAACCTAATGGGCCCCATTTGGTTGTCTTTATAGTTAATGTCTTATACTTAATATATGTCTGATATGTAATATACTTAAAATATGTCTAATATTGAAATGTTTTTTAACTTTCTCTTAAATATAAGTGAAAAGGCATGGTGATGTGCTCCTGTAACCCTAGTACTTGGGAAGTGGAGGCAGGGAGATCAGGAATTCAAGGACATGTTTGGCTACGCAATGAGTTCAAGGCCAGCCTGAGCTACGCAACATCCTATTTAAAAACAACAATAACACAAAACACGTTTCAGGTAAGTAGCGCACAATAGTTCCTGAGTAACTACCATGATCATTTCTTGAGTAACTACCATGATCATTTCTTGAAGTCACATGCGTAGGCCTAGTTGTGACTGTGTCATGTCCTCTGCTCACTCTCTGAGACTTAATGGCACTGAAAGTGTGTCAGTCTTGTAGTCACACCGTTCCCATTGGGGACTCTATAGCTATTTATTGAGCAGATAAATCACCTCTGCTTTTTTTTATCGGAATAGAAGACTTTCAATATCAATCTTATGATTGCCTGTCTACAGCAGCTCTCAAAGGGGCATGTTATAGGTGAAGCCAGTTCACAGATGAAGCCACTTGTCCCGTATCCTACAGGTCTTCTTTGGTGTGTGGTGCCCACAGCTGCCTATGGCTTGCCCCAAATCAATCATGACTTACCATGACATAGTATCACCTGCAGTACATCATTCTTAGAATCTGGCCATTTGCAACTCCCGATCTTGGCATGATCAAAGACAATAGCAGTGAAATGCTTGGCATGGGCTCCATACTCCCAGAGTCTCGGATTCCTTTACTCCGAGGAACAAAAATACATCTCACATTTACTTCCGAAAAATCAAGGCATACTTGGTCCACAGAATAATCTAATAACGAAATGAACAACCTATAGTTCAGACAGAGGAAGGGACAGGGCCTTAGAAGTACATGAAGCTGACTGAGATGTGGTCCAGGCCCTTTGTAGCCAGACCTGTATGCTGGCATCTTCTTTCATGGAGGAAACATGGCAACTAAGAGCTCTTAGAATCTGCACCTAATACAGATAGAAGAACTAGTTTAGAAGCCCTAAGAGGGGTCTCAAGGGTCAAACAGTGGACCCTAATCGAGAATAACATTGTATGAAGGCATATTTTTAGATGGCGTTTTTCCTAAGAGCAAACAGATCCAGAATCCTGAAGAGGGACTACAAAAGCTCATTGCTTCTTGCTTCCCTTCTTGTTTCCTGGTCTCTGCCCTGGACTTAGGGAACAAGGTTGCTAGTATTCTTCCAATGCTTCCACAGGATAATAACTCCTTTACTTGTGTACTTATTTGGTCAACCTCATCAGTGACTTAAGGTTGCTATAGCAACCTTTTCTTCCTTTCTTGAACCTGAACTGCATATTTTCCGAGGTTTCTTCTTTGCTTTGCTGTTGTTGCTCTGTTGACTTTGTTTAAACACCTACTCATACTTCGGGGAGCACTATAGTAGTCTGAGAAGCCTGCCCTTCTGCCTTTTATAGGTCTGTAAATCAGAGGAGTTGTAAATTAAGATGAGAATCTCATCTTGATTTCGTTAATGGAATTTTCAACGGGAAGCATTTTCAGGCCCTACTTCCTAATGTCCATTAATTCAAAGACATTACCTAGAGCCATCTAGGAGGAGACTGGGCTGCTAATACCAATGAATGTTGTGGATAAAATGTTAAGAAGTCTAATCATGCACATCCAGTTTTAATTCTGTAATGATGGCCTTGTTCCTTCTGATTTAAAATTCCTACTTCATCTTAATATATTTGTGAGAAGGAATTATGTTTATTCACCCACCACTCCCCTCAAGGAGACTTGGAAATAGTATCTGATAAAGGTGCGGGGGAATATTTGGGGGGTGTCTGTTAGAGAGGGGGATGAGAATCTGCTAGAAAGAAAGCCCCCTCCCCCAACAGTCGCCTAGTGCTGAGCAGCTATATAACCAACTGAAGAGAGAATTCCAGCGGCTGAGGCAGCTATTCCTAACCTCTGACAGCCTCCACTTATCACATCTCAGATCCCTCACCTCAGCCCCGACGTCTTGCATCTGTTTGAATTTTCAGGTTGTACTTATGAGTGACTACTGCCATCACTCCCAGCTAGCAGTGCCCATGGAGTTTTCTCATATGTTAAACGTGTATTTGTGTGTACACATTACTGTGTTTTGAAAATTCACTGAGTCTTGGGAAACAGACAATAGAGCCACACCTTCTGTGGGACTATGTTCCTACTCAGCGAACACTCCATCTACTGTACTTATGTGGAAACCATTATTTTGTTGATTGCATTTGAGGTTGAAATGACCATTACCCATTAGCAGGCTGAGTCAGAGGGTACAATGGATTTTTACCTGTTTATTTATCTACTCATCAGTCTACCCAGTAAGTATAAACAGTAACTAAATGAGAACTTGACTCTTACTCTGGTGGTGGACCATGCCTTTAATCCCAGCACTCTGGAGGAAGAGGCCGGCAGATTTCTGAGTTTGAGGCCCCCCATTGGTCTACAGAGCAAGTTCTAGGACAGCCAGGGCTACATAGAGAAACCCTGTATAGAAAGAGAGAGAGAGAGAGAGAGAGAGAGAGAGAGAGAGAGAGAGAGAGAGAGAGAACTGACTTTCTAACTGAACCAAACATAGATATAAGACATCATGCTTACAGACTGATCCCCACTGGTGCAAATTTAAAGGAAACATAGCATCTAGACAGAATTTGTTATCTTCCTAATGACTCTCAATCTGCTAAAAAAAAAAAAAAATCATTATTTAACTTAAAGCTGGCCACACTCCAGACCAAGAATAAACTAGTG
>JADRCC010504988.1:3577-16472 GCA_019843855.1 Hylomyscus alleni
GATGTTAGATGAGTGTTAAAAAGTATTTCAATCCTGGCCTGAGGTTTCTACCCTGTCTTAGCTATTTATATTCCCAGATGAAAAACACACACAACCTTTATATTTACAATAAGCCTTAAATAACACAAGAGCTGGTAAGATACTACCTCTATGTTGTTCCACTTTCCTTTGAGTAACCCTGAAGTATTGCTTGTATTGCTTACTATGTTTTATCTGGGCTGCCCTTAGCTCCAACTGGCAGCCCTTAGGCCACATTCCAAGTCCTGTTGACTCATAACCCATGGCAGCTTTTCCTTCTTCCTCATCCATGGTGGCTTCCTCCTCCTGTATTCATCTTCTCTTAGTTCTCCTCTGACACCAAGCCCATGAAAATGAAACCTCACTTATGTCTCTTCTGCCCAGATATTGGCTGTTGGCATCTTTATTTACCAATTAGAAACAACTTGGGGACAGGGTCTCTTGGTGACTATGTGTGGATTTTCTTGTTCCTGGGGAAACCAGTCTTGGGGCCCCCAAATTAACATTAGAATACAAGCAGTATTAGGTTAACCCACAGAATGCTCTATTATCAATGTGTCTATGAAGTAGAATCATTTTATTAACTTTGCATCATCTAGTGTGTTATTATTTAATAGAATTTAGCACACAGATGGAAAAAGCCATCTGCTGGTTAACACAGATAACAGGGAGTTAGGAGAAAGGAGCTGTGTACAGCAAGCACATAGGCAAGGCTCTGTTTCATGACATCATACGTTTATCAGCATACTGAACCCTAACTGATTTATTGACAAGGTAAAGGAAATATGATCAACAGCAGTTGGTCATGATTATTGTAGTGGAACTCATTCAAGTGGTGTTTATATCCACAAAGATGGGAAGAACAGTATTTTAGTTAAAAATAATAAATCACAAATTAGAAGTAATTAAATTCCATACTATAATACAATAAAATGATAGAATATAATAATTTGTGTTAGTAACTGTTCCTTGACAAAGGAAGATAAAGGACATGAATCATCCAATTAGCTTTAATTTGGAAGATGAATCTAGAATTAATGCATGACTTTATCAATTCCCCAGTCCATTGATTTTTTTTTTTCAGCTAGACTCTTCTCTAACAGTTACTATCATGCATTCACAGAAGTGAGGTTGCTTGAGGGCATTGAAATAGAGACAGTGATACTTTCTCTTGTTATGAAGGTTTATGTTCCAACAGAATTAATTTTACCTGATCTCCTAATAACTTCATAGCTGTGTTAACAACCATCCTTTGTAATTATATACAATCCATGACAGATATAACACTCTTTTCTAATGTGGCCTGCAAGCAGTATTGACTTGTTATCTTTACAGACTTTGGGCTTCAGCTCCATGAACGTACTTTATCTGGACTCATGTGTGAGATGCACTTGGTTAGTATTCTCTACACTCAGCTTGGCTGAATTAACAGAGCTATTGATTAGAAACATAAAAGAATTTCTATATTTTTCAGTTCAAATATGCCATTTATTTTACTATCCAAATAATGACACGACTATATCTTTATTACATTAATAAGGATATTGAGTTAGATAATTGTGAGTACTCATGAATTTTTCTCATACTGATGGCATGACCATTTTAGAGACTTGGAGAAAAAAATCTGAAAAGTGACTAACTTTTAAAGTAATACATTTAATTTTTCAAAATATTTTTAATAAAATTTGTCTATAAAATTAATACTAATTTTCCTCAGAGAGAAGTAAAAAATATAAACACTTTTCCAAATAATAAGTCAAAATGTTTTATTAATTATTATTACCAGCATATTAATGCTATTTTACTGCATAAATCCATAAATAATTTCGACTGGAAATATTGAAAGTAATTAAATAACCAATTCAGTGCACTGCATAAAACTATTTATCTTTTAAAATTTTTGCTGAACATTATCTCCTAATTTGAGTAAATGTAGTGTTATTTGAGCTAGAATGAAACAAAAATAAAGGCCGATAAATTGTTCAATTAGTGAAACAACAAAAACATAACAATTAATTATTTTACTAAGCAATGATACAGGAGAATTGTGGCTTCTACTCTATTCATACATTTTATTTTGGTTTTAGTATGACTTTGTCTGTGCTCAGCAAGAACTCCTCCTCTGAGCTTCATCATCCACTTTCTTTTCTACTCATGGACATGAGATCATCAACTGAAACATGGTTAACCCAACAAGGGTCCATTCTTAAAGAACATTGGCTATATCCCCCTAGAAACCATGTCAAAGCTCCTCTGCTAAGGGTGGGGAGTCATACATCCCTCCTTGCTGCCATACTAGAGTTGTGACTGGCTTGATCTAGTAGGTATTCTGTGTAGGCAGGCCCCCAGGGCTGTGGTGAATTCATAAGTGAAATCCTGTCATATCAGAAGACACAGATTCAATCCAGTCTTACCAGATCCATGGCTCTCACAGTTTTCATCCTCTCTTCAGTCAAGATCTCTCTGTTTTCATCATCATTTCTGTGTTTGTGCATAAACACTGTATGTGCAGGCATGTACGACATGGAATATATATCAGTCAGAGGACAACTTTGCAGAACTGTGGCTCTAGTGTAATTTTTTTAAGTGGGCTTCAAAGGTCAACCTTAGATTTTCTTATGAAGAAAACCTAAGATCAAACCAAGGTTTTCTTATGAAGGACTTATACCACCTAAGTCACCTCACTGACACTATTTTTAATACTATAAATTTATAAAATTATAAATTATGCTTATTTAGTTTATATAACACTATAAACATTCATTAATATAATCATTCTGTTTTGGTAATGATAGATTTGTAAAATTTACTTGACTTTCCATAGAATCTTATCTTTCTTAAAACATCAAATTAAAAATGCATTACTGTACAAAAAGAATTCTCTAGTCAATTATCTAAGAACTGAAAAAAATCAGGCCACTTACTGATATTTAAATAAAGATGCTTTTACTACATGGTTCATAATTATCTTTAAGAATAATAAAGTAAAATCATAACCATAAATAACCTAAATTAGTACCCAATAATGAATTTATATTCAGTATGTTTTGACTGAAATAACTATAATATTTATCAATTATATCATTCATCTGATTAATATCAAATTAAATGTCTGAATACTGGGTCTTAGGATTGCAACAAGAGTTTTGGTTCACATAGACTTCTATCCAAGGGGAAATATTGATTCTTAAAATAAGACTTTAATCTTTTTGTTATTGACTAATTGTACTGCTGTTGTAGCCTTCATTCCCTGCCAAAATTCAGGCTGAAATCTAAAGTCCACTCCTTTCTTCCATAGTAAGGTCAGCTTTACAGATGCGATTCTTACATTCAGGCTTGGTCTTATTGAGTCATTAATTCACAAGTCAATGGATTGGATGATTAATAAGTTGTCAAGTAAAGCATATGCTTGTTTTAAAAATGAGCTTAGGCAGTTCTTTTTTCTTTTATCTTTTTCTTTTCTATTTTTTTCCAGTTTATCGAGACAGGGTTTCTCTGTGTAGTTGGGGAGTTCTCATGTAGGTAGCCACAGCTGTTATGAGTTCATACATGCAACAGTGTGTCATGTCCAGAAGAACAGATTTACCTCCACTCCTTCTCATAACCCAGTTGGTACACTCTTACCTTCCCTTGACCCTTCAGTGCGGTTTCCTGAGACTTACAGGGGAACAATGGTTGACTACAATGTCCCATCTGTGGGAATGTAGTGCTCCCAGCCACTTATTCTCAGCACTTTGAACAGTAATATGACTCTGAAATAACCCTCTCTACTGCCATGAGAGGCTTCTCTGACCATGACTGGCCACGACCCAAGGCGTGATCCCGTGCTAATGTTCATGTGGGCAGCACAAACTTTACTCAGTGAGTTAAAAATAATAAGCAAACCAAATAAGCAAATAAATACAGAAGACATGGAGTAGGGAGTGAGATGAGAAGAAATTAAATATAGTATCACTATAGGGATTTATCATATATCTAATACTACACTGTAATTACAGTGTTTTTAGATGGTATTACCCATATTTATAAATGTACTATACTGCAAAAAAGTGGTGCATTTTAATATGTAATGACTCTTGTTTTAAGGCTTTTATTTAGGAAGATTGGGTTTCACTCAGTGGTAGAGTGCTTTTCTTGAGGTACTGAGCTGATTCCCTAACCCTAACCCTAACCCTAACCCTAACCCTAACCCTAACCCTAACCCTAACCCTAACCTCTAAGCCTAACCCTAACCCTAACCCTAACACTACAATGAATAATTAAAACCAACAGAAATATTTGTATTTTTTAGAACACTGTTTAAAATTTTTGCTAAGTGAACAATCTAAAAAAATTTTACTTGTATATATGATATAAATTATATTGCATCTTTTTAAAAAAGATTTATTTATTATTACACATAAGTACACTTATAGCTGACTTCAAACACACCAGAAGAAAGCATCAGATGTCATTATGGGTAGTTGTGAGCCACCATGTAGTTGCTGGGATTTGAACTCAGGACCTTCGGAAGAGCAGTCAGTGCTCTTACCTGCTGAGCCATCTCTCCAGCCCAATTATATTTCATCTTAAACATTTGTGATTAGTCGTACATATAATTATACACTGTACCTAATAATTCATAAATATTTATAATATTGACTACTTACATCTTTGTGAGAAAGACATTTCATTAGGGTATAATATAGATGACAAAGCTTATTATGTTAGAGTTTATGAAAAAGTAGCTGTAGATTTCTCTTTTAAGGGAATTTAAGGATAAGACCTGAGGTGGAAGAATAGTGTTTCTATGTTTTATGTTATTTGTAGATTTTGAGATCAAATTGAGGGACTCTTGCATGTGGTATGCCAGTATTCTACTTCTTTACTACATCCCCATCTCCCATCCCATTTATGTGTATTTTTCTTCTTTATTTTGATAAGAATACATAACTTGATATGATGGGGGGAAGTCATAGGAGTTTCATTAAAATATAGAAGAAATATTTGTCACTACAAATTTTTGCTGTTGCTACTTTAATATTGTTTAAATTTTATTTATAGGAATGTTTTGTTGGAATTTGTGTGCAGCATCTACTGAGACATTCTCAGGTCAACTGAGAATGGAGTTACAGATGGTTGTTAGCCACTTTGTGGGTCCTGATAATCACACCAGGGTCATCTGGTAGAGTAGCCAGTGCTCTTTATAGCTGATCCATCTCTCTAGACACACTACATTCTTTTTAAGAAATTGCAAACATAAAAATGAAAGTCATAGCTAAGAGACAAACATACTCTACAGATAGAAAAGTTAACTTAGAGACTACCGATTAAGAGACATTTTAATAATTTAGATGCAAATAAGAAGTATGCCAAACAAGGAGGTGGTGTGTTATGTTGACAGTCTCAGTGTTCAGGTAGCTGTAATGGGAATGACCATGCTTGAAGCTGGCCTGGTGTATGTACTTTTCTCTTACTGGGAGAAATTCCATCACCAAAAGCAACTTAGGGAAGAAAGGGTTTATTGTGGCTTAAAGTTCCAAAGTGAGAATCCTTAATGGCAGAGAGTGATGACAGCAGATGTCAGAAATAGGATGCTGAGAGATCATATTTTATTCCAAACACAAAAAAAGCAGAAAGAGTAAAAGTAAAGAAAGGTTAGGCTGTGAGCACTAAAAACTGTCCTCAAGGGTGTATTTGCTCTAGGATATTACCATCTTATAAGGATTCTATAACTTCCTCACACAGGACTTCCAAACAAGGCCCTACTCTTCAAATACATGGTCCTATGGGGGATATTGTTCACTCAAACCACTCTACCTAGGTTATACATAAAGTAAACTTATACAAAGAAAGGGGAAAAAAAAAAGGACTGGGAGATGTGCCAGACAGAAGATGTGAGGAGATGAGCAAGTGACATGTGAGTGGAAATACCCAGCCATGTAACAGAATGTATGTTAAACTCATTGGATTATCTAAGTTAATGTCTAGTCAGAGAAGAGCCTACCTGTCTGTCCAAGGTATTTGTAAGTATATTTTAGTCTGAGTTCATAGAGCTGAGAGGAAAAACTGGGGCTAACTTCAAAAGTTCTGAGAAATGTTGATGAGTCAAGATTGCCATACAATTTAAGTATGGCAAATGCAATTTACATTGCAAAGTCATTTACATAGTTTGATTCACCACAGGGTAAAAAGTACCTCACATTAAATAGGCACATAAATAAAATATAATAGAAATAAGTGCACGCAATTGCCTGCTCATAGCTGCTTACCACAAATATTTTATGTGTTTTCCTATAGAGACCATGTGGTTTAAAAGCATTTTATCTTTAACTATGTGTGTATTAAGGAGCTCCCTATGGAGATCTCCAAGATTAGCAATGTGTTTGAGCATTATAATCCTTAACATGTGACAGTATTATCCCATGGTTACTGTGAACATGGGTATTGTCTTTCTAATTTTATGGCAGTTATAACTACCATGAGTCATCATGGTATGGTGTAGAATTTCACATGCTGGAAATAAAGTACAATTTTTTCTACCACAAGATTACATGACTATTTTTTTCTTATCATAAAATTATTTTCAAATATATCTGAAGACAGACAACATGGTTTCTCACTCATCTGTATTGCTCTACTGACAGGAAGACAGGCAATCTAAAAACTTTGCTCCTATAAACTATGTAGAAAGCCCTTTAAGATTCTGCTTACCTAATACTTTGGTACAGTAAAATACTGATATTGCTAGGTACTATGAAATGTAAAAGAATTATTTTATTATATAAGTAGTATATAGATTACAGAGTTGCCTGCACATTTGAAGAACAGCATTTTGCAAATGGATAGCACTTTTATCCAATTTGTCATCTTGCTAGTTCACAATATATATCTATTTTTTCTCCCGGTAAAAGAAGAAAACCAAAGCAAACAAACAAAAAGCCAAAACAAAAAAAAAAATAAGTCTACATAAATACAGAGATACTCACATGTTTTAAGTGCTTCCATTTAAATAATTATAAATAAGGTAAGTATAATGGTATTTTAATACTTTTTGTATTTTCCTGTATTTTAAATACATTCTACAAGTGAGCATTTATATTGATATGATGTAATTGAATCTTGAATGGTTCCTATAGACTCCAATGCTAGCCTTGTTCCTTGAGGGTCTTAAGGAGGTGTTGGTATGTTTGAGAAGTAGAACTTAGTGGATGACTTCCTGTCTTAGGAAAGTGGCGATCTTAGAGGGGATAGCAGACTCTGCTGTCTTTCTCTCTTGCTCACAATGTAAATGGTCTTCTGCATTACAAACACTTTAAGGCAAATGCTGGCAGATTTTCATGCCCAAACAATCAGCATAATCTATTTTGGACTGGATTTCTCTCTGTCAACCACAATCAAACTATTGCTTTCCAGTAAATTATCTCAAGTATTCTTTTATAGTAAGGGAAAGCTGAGAACATAAAATAAAATTAAAGATTATGTTTTAGAAAAACATTTGAATGTTAATATAAGAACAAAAATTGTCAGTCAATAAATATATTTTCATATATTACATATTATATAAATATTGCATTAATAAATTTACAAATTGGAAATAAAGCACATTATATTTTTTATCTTAAAAATAATTTGTGATATGTGTACTCAACCCACTGATGAATATAGTTAATATTCTGTTGGGGCCCAAAAGCATCTGGCGTCTTAGTCTCCATCTTGTCCCTGGGCCATCACCTATAAACTATCACTCTTCTGTCTCTTCCACTATCTTGCTTCCGTCCCTGCAATTGACTCGGGACATTTTATGATAGAGGACTTTCCGGACACCTTACAATGAGGACATTCCTTTCCGAACTTTTCACAAGGAGGACATTCCTTTCTGGGCATTTTATGATGTGGACCTTCCAGTTATGTTTATGTGTAACCAAACAATAATGTGAGTTTGGGCCATGCACCTGAGCAAATACCTTTGTGGTCTGAAGTTTTAAATAGTCCCTTTCCCTAGAGTAAATTGAGACTTGATCAGAAAAAATTTTTGTCTTTTCTCCTTCCTTTGAGTCTCTGTTCCCAAATTTGTCATTGCAGTTCCCTCTTCTGGAGTACCCCATTCTTTAAGTCCTGCAGGTCGGGGCAATATTCAATACAATAAATTTTACTTTTTGCTTACTTACATATTATAGTTTCCACTTACTGTGTAAGTACAGATTGACCACTGCTTTCTAGTTTATTTACTTAACTTATTATGAAAGACTATTGCTACCACTTATTTTTCATTTGCAGTGATTTTTACCTGGTAAATAAATCTGGTAAATTAGAACCTTTGTCAGCTAGTCTTTTTTAGAAGTAAATGAATTCTTTAAAATCTATTTCAAAATCATATTATAAGTGCAACACATATTATAAATCCCATGTGAATACAACCTGATAATTTTTCAAAGCCATTCAGAAGAAGAAGCATGAGGCAGAACACTGTGGAAGTGAGGAAGAAGAGGTCACCATGAGGTAAAGGAGACATCAGGGGAGTTCATCAGGATGACAGACAGTTACACCAGGGCAAGACAAGGAGAGACTGAGCCCACGCAACTGACGGTATGTTGCTAGGAAGTAGATAGAAAGCCTAAAGAGTGAGGAATAGCTGCTCAGTTATTGTGCTTAAAGCTTGCAGAATAAATCAATAGGTTTTAATCTCAATTATTCGGGAGCTAGCCATGTTAGAAAAAAACTTGTCACCTTTTAACTTTCATCCTATGTTTGGCACTCAGTGTGTTAGATGGAAATCCAAGCAATAGGACCCGAGAAAGCTCAGAAAGCCAGGCACAGAAGCAGCGGAGAGGGTCAGGGATTGGGGTTGAGTGGGGATGCGTAAGGGAGGTGGGGGTAGAGGAGGGGTGTGTGTGCGGGGGTGGTCGGTGATGGTTATTTAGCAACTGCCATTTCTTAGGCAGGCCAGGTCCTCTGACTCTCTGTGATTCATTTAAGCAGGTAGCTGTCTGGCTGCAGGGAAGAACTGGAAGAAAAGTGAGAGCACATGAGTGCAGCAGGACCTGACTGATTTGCACTCCCAACTTGGCACCTATAGCCTAGGGGAGCAGAGAGTGTCTCAGAACCTCAGTGAATATCAGAGGCTGTGGGGAGGCTGGCTACTGCCCTTAACTGAGATGACAGAGCTACTGAATTCTGTGAAAAGAAAGTGGCAGACTAGGGGCAGGGATTGGGGGGGAAGGTGTCAGGCATACAGTAAGCCTGGCCCAAGAGCTGATAGAACTAAGGTGGCACGCCCCCGAATCAGAGGCTTGGCATGACCTGGCAAACAGCAGTTCAGTCCGGGTGGCCCTTGGGTCTGGCCAAACCAGAGAAACAACCGAGCAGGCAGAAGTCAGAAACCTGGCTCCCTTTAAAGACTAAGACAGGGGCATGGCCAGTCAGAGCACGAGAAGCAAAAATGAGACACAGAAGAAATACAAACACAGCCAAAGTTCCAATAAGGTAAAAAAAAAAAGTTTGAAATTATACTTTTACACTTAAGGAAAGGAAAATCACTGGTTATAAAATACTGTAAAAGTTTAGAAAGAAATAAGACCTGAGAACTAATACATGTAGAAAATAAGGTCTCCAGAGAAAGGAGAGAGAAAGAGAAATGAGGTGAAATTTCCAGAGAAAGGAGAAGGGAAAGATCTCCAGAGGAGGGAGAAAATCAGCGAGATTCAAAAGAAAAATATTTTCCATATAAAAGAAATGGACAACGTAGAAAAAGACATGTATACCTATATAATTTTGATTTAATTGTCAACATAAAAATAATTATAGGTTCAGTAATGATTACAACTTTGTACATCCTTTTTTAGAAAGGTCAGAATAAAGCAGACTTAGATAAGGAAAGGACTGAAAGATAGAATGCTAAGTTACAAGCCATAGAATCCGAACAATCTGAATCAATAGATTTTTTTAAATCAGAATAATCTGCAGAAGAATCCAATCTGGAACCTACTGTGACAGCAAATAAAGTTACTGCTAAGTTCTCTCTCCACTGGTGAAATGACCCAGTTCTAGCCAGGTTAGACTACACTAAAGGCAGGTTTACTGGGAATTTGCTCTCTGGCAGGTTCACTGACAGCATGGAGAGGGCAGAGAGACAGAGGAGAGAGAAATGGTGTGCATGCAGAGAGAGAAGAAAAGAAGATGAAGAGAAGAATAGGAAGGAGGAAGAGGAACAAGAGCAAGAGGAGGAAGAGGAGGAAGAAGAAGAGGAGGAGGAGGAAGAGGAGGAGGAGAAGAAGACAACGATGACAGAAACAATAATAAAATGTCCAGATTATATAGGGAACAGCCTCTAAGGGAAGGACAACCCTGCCCCTGACCTGGAAAGTTAAGTGATGGGAGCAGGATATGACAAGTAGGTGTTGAGACATGCTGAGATAACCTGGAGGCCAGGCCTGCTTGGTTATGTAAAATTACAGAAGATAAAAATCCACAAAGGCTTGAGGAGCTAGAATGGCATCCCATAGATTCAATATTATGAATTAAGAATCTAAGTTCAATGTAGTACTCAAAGTTCTAGCTAGAGCAATTAGACAACAAAAGGAGGTTAAAGATCTGTATGCAAAGAACTTCAAGTTTCTGAAGAAAGAAATTGAAGAAGACCTCAGAAGATGGAAAGACCACCCATGCTCATGGATCATCAGGATTAACATGGTCATTTTAACAAAAACAATCTATAGATTAAGTGCAATCCTCACCAAAATCTTAACTCAGTTCTTCACAGAGATAGAAGAGCAATTCTCAACTTCATATGTAATAACAAAAACCCAGGATAGTGAAAACAATTCTTAACAATAAAAGAACTCCTGGGGGAATCACCATTCCTTACCTCATGCTGTTCTACAGAGTAATAGTGATAAAAACCTTATAATATTGGTACAGAGCCAGACTGATTAATCAATGGAATAGAATTGAAGACCCCAAAATAAAACCACACTCCTATGAACACTTGATCTGTGACAAAGAATCCAAAACCATACAGTGGAAAAAATAAAAGTATCTTCAACAAAGAGTTCTGGTCTAACTGCAGTTCTGCATGTAGAAGAATGCAATTTTATCCATATTTATCTCTTTGTATAAAGCTCCTGTCCAAGTGGATCAAGGACCTCCACATAAAACCAGATACAAAGAATCTAATAGAAAAGGAAAATGGGAAAGAGCCTTGAATTCTTTGACACAGAGAACATTTCCTGAACAGAACACCAATAGCTTATGCTCTAAGATCAAGAAGTGACAAATAGGACTTAATGAAATTGCAAAGCTTCTGTAAGGCAAACAACACTGTCAATGGGAAAAAAAGGCAATCTAGGAATTGAGAAAATATCTTTACCAATCCTACGTCCAATAGAGAGCTAATATCCAGTATATACAAAGAATCCAAGAAGTAGGACTCCAGAAGACCAAATAACCCAATTAAAAAACGGGGTACAAAGCTAAACAAAGAATTCTCAACTGAGCAATCTCCAATGACTGATAAGTACCTAAAGCAATGTTCAACATCCTTAGTAATTAGGGAAATGCAAATCAAAATGACACTGAGATTCCACCTTATACCAATCAGAATGGCTAAGATCAAAAACTCAAGTGACAGCAGATGCTGGTGATGACCTAGAGAAAGAAGAACACTCTTCTATTGTTGATGGGATTGCAAACTAGTATAACCATACTGGAAATCAACCTGATGGTTCCTCAGAAAATTGAAAATAATTCTCCCTGAAAACCCAGCTATACCACTGATGGGCATATACCCAAAAGATGTTCCACCATATCACAAAGACAAGTACTCCACTATGTTCATAGTAGCCTTCTATGAACATAGAACTAATTAGAAGCTAGAAAGAACCCAGATGTCCCTCAATCAAAGAAGGATACTGAAAATGTGGCTTATTTAAACAATGTAATACTATTCAGCTATTAAAAAATGTGGGAATCATGAATTTTGCAGGCAAATGGATGGAGCTAGAAAATATCATCCTGAGTGAGGTAACTCAGACACAAAAGGACATACATGGTATGTACTCACTGATAAGTGGATATTAGCCAAAAAAAATTTTCAGAATACCCATGATACAATTGCAGACCATATTAAGCTCAACAAGAAGGAAGGCCCAAGTGTGGATGCTTCAACCTCACTTAGAAGGGGAACAAAATAATCACCGGAGGCAGAGGGAGGGAGGGACCTGTGTGGGACAGAGGAAGGGAAGGTAAAATGTGGAGCAGTATCAGATATGGGGGTAGACAGCGGAGAAGCCCAGAGGGTCAGGACACTGACTGGAAATATGAAGCTGTCTGTGATGGAGGGCAGAAGGAACCACTAAAAAGTCCCAGACACCAGAGATGTGGGAGGCTCCCAGGAATTAGCTGAAATTCCCAACTGTGAGAAGATAGAACTGTACAGACTACCTCCAGTAGATAGGCATGGCCTCCAGTTGAGAGATGGGGCCACCTGCCTATCTCAAAATTTTTGATCCAGATTTGTTCCTGTCTAAAGGAAATGCAGGAACAAAAAATGGAGCAGAGACTGAAGGAAAGGCCATCCAGAGACCTCCCTAAATTGGAATTCATCCCATGCCCAGACACCAGAAACCCAGACACTATTGCTGATGTTAAGATGTGCTTCGAGACCTGAGCCTGGAATGGTTATCCTCTGAGAGGTTTCTCCAGCACCTGACTGAGACAGATGCAGATACTAATAGGCAACCATTGACTGAGTCCCAGGAACCCTATGGAAGAATTAGAGGAAAGACTGAAGGAGCTGAAAGGGATTGCAACCCCATAGGAAGAACAACAGTATCAACTAAGGTATGGTCCCTGCTACATAGGTAGCAGAGGACATCCTCCTCTGGCCTCAATGAGAGGT
>JADRCC010505002.1:0-12662 GCA_019843855.1 Hylomyscus alleni
TTTTTCCCTGAGGACTAACTTTTATTATACCATAAAGTGCTATGCCAGATTCCCAGGTAGGGGAAACAATCAATAGTTCTACCTATGAACTACCATGATGACTAGCATGGTATAAATAATCCTAAATGTGCAATCGTAGTGCCCATAGGTTGATGGTAACCAACTGTTCTCTAATTAGATTTAAGGCTCACTTAACAAGAAGAAAATCATGCCTAGTGCAGGAAACCTAGTCAACTACCTGGGGCTTGTGAGATCATTGTCTTAGAGGAGAACCTACAGCCACTACATTACTAAGCTAGCATAATACCTACTGCATTCTCAATATGTGTTATTCTACTCATAAATAAGTGTAATCTTTACCCCCTCATCAAAGAAACTTCTTTTTGTGACTGATGGAAACAATTACAGAAAATCACAACTTATTAAACTTAAGAAAAGAAAGTATTCAAAGGGTGTCGAGCCCCCAACTATTTTATCTTCAACACAATGCCTGTATTCAAGGCTCAGAGGGAACATTGTGGAGAGGAAAAAGAAAGATTGTAAGAGCCCAAGGACCAGGAAAAAGACTGCAAGATTGTGGCTCCTAGAAACAACCTGAATCTTCAGAAATATGGCTGCTAAACAAGAACAACATTAATAGACATGCTAAAATAGAAGGAGAAATAAATCAGTGGGCCTATCCATACAGAAAACTACAGGCAACTAAAGGACGCTAAGAGTGCGAGAAATAGTCTTCCTCAGGAATGGGCCCCTAATTGGCCATCCAGGGCAGCTGGTCAGTCTTAAAATAGTATATACACAAGAAACACTGAGTGGACTGAGGAAGTTTTATTTATGTATTTCGGAATACTAATTAAATTAAAAGAACTTGATTTCAAGATGGGACAAGGAAGGAGTTAGCGCATGGGAGGAATTGGAAGAATGAAAGTGATGGGGGAAGTGGTTTTGTTATATTTTCATTTAAAAAATGAAGGAAAAAAGGAAAATAGGTGAGTCAAGATTATCCAATGTGGATAGTAGAAAATTTTAAAACAAAACACATAAACAAATGAAATCAGGACTCTCCAAGATTTGTGATTATATTTCTTCTACCTAAGTGTGAACACACATACACAAACACACACAAACACATACACACACACATACACAAGGACTCAGAAGAGAAAACTTTTAAATATTCTGACCAAAAGCTCTTGAACTATGATGAAAATCTAATGTACATTTTTAAGAGTTTCAATGCTCTCAGAAGAATAGATAAGAAATATTCAGAAACCTTTATCAAACACTCAATCTGACTAAAGTCTAATAGAAACTTTGAAGTAGCAATGAAAGGCAACTAGTCACACAGGAGGCTTAACACTTCATTTCTCATAAAACAGGAAGTCAGCAATGAAACATGAGCATGAAAATACTAAGTGCTAAAAAACTTTCATAGTTAGGCATGGTGGCACACACGTCTAATACCAGCACTCTGGGAGCAAAGGCAAGTGGACCTATGTGAGTGCATGTCCAGCCTGAGTTTCTGAGCAACCAGGGGGGCTATATAATGATATATGTTTGTGTGTGTGATATATACATACATATATATATATATATATATATATATATATATAATTAAATTTTAAAAATCTTTCATGTAAGAATCATTTAGCCACCTCATGGTCCTTTAAGAAGAAAAATGAAAGTTAGACCTTCCAGATAAATAAAATTGACAATATTTACTGATTGAAGATATGCATATATTTGTATGTCTATCTGTAGATAGATATGCAAATATTTGTAAATTTACCTGTAGGTAGATACATAAACAGACAGACAGACAGGTAAATGCTAGAGAGAATCCTTCAGACACTAATAGAAAATGAAAGGAACTCTCAATTATATGAAAAATGATCAGTAACTAAAGAAATAAAAAAAGAAACCTTTCTCAAAATAAATGTATTTCCTTTTATAAAATTACTTCTTTATCTACATTAAAGGCCAACTTCAGAAACTAGTAATCATGTTCTCTTGCTAGATATAAACTGATTTAACTAATGTGATAAAAAATAACAGAGATATAAGGAATCAAATTTCTTTTACTCTTGATGTTGGGATGGTATTGCTGCTAGCTACACTATAATCAGTTAAGATGGTTAAGTGTAATCCCAGGTCTACATTCAGAATATAGCCAAGAAAGAATATAGCAAAAGAATGACAAGAGAATTCAGATGAGACACCAGAACCCAATAATTTAGTACAAAAGAAAGCAGTAACATGAGTTGAAAGGAACAGAAATGAGATGATATATAAGTTAAAAAAAAAAAAAAGATGGTGAGCTCTTAACCCTACTTTAGAATTTCGTTAAATGTAGCTCGTTTACTTAAATCAAAATAAAGAAATTGTCAAATGGGTTCTGAGACACTAACACTTTGGTGTCTCTACTCCAAACAGTTTTCACAACTTTACAAAATGGCCTCCCCAGGCCTTCCTATAGGGAAACCAAGTCAGCCACACATTTTCTACTTCAGTAGCTTCTTTGGACCTGGATATAAGTGTACAAGAATTTGGAACTCTTTCATATTGTTTGCTTGCCCATGAGCATCACATGAATGATTTCGGGTTCAGCTGACAGCTTAAAATAGAGCCTAACCCACATGGAGCCACTGTGTGCCTTTGCAGTGAACAAATGGAAAGACTTCTCAGTATGGACTGTTCTGTTGGGGCTCAATCTCTTGAGGTAGTCTCCTTCCAAATGGATATTTTTCATGTGGGCTTTTGGTTTTATCCTGAAACCTTCAGTGTGGACATCTGAACTTCAAGGCATATTTCCATTGGTGCTGGTTCAGAGACTGTTGTTTTTCCACAGCGTTGCTAACTTCTGTAACAACTTTAGTCATTTTGTCTGCCACCTTTACTGGGGTTCTAGTCATCTTCCTCAGCAAAATGCAGTTTCCATGTCTTTTGTCTCTACTCTGCATTTCTCATTGCAGATCTGACTGAGGTGTGAGCAGCAACCATACACTGCCTGAGTGTTATTCTGCCTTGAGAATTTTCTCCACTAAATGACTTAGTGCGTGATTTTGAAGTACGCCCCATTCAGATTTTTAGGACACGGCACAAGGTAGCCAGATATTTTACTGCAGTGAGGCATGAAAGAACACAGTTAGAAAATGTCTATCCTCATGGTTTCCAAATGCAAAAGTGCTGTGATAGGTGGGAGTGGTTCTGGCACAGTCTTGACACACTTAAGTAGAACAGAACTTTCAGAATAGACTCTAGAATATATGGAACTTCTGAAAGGGTTCAGGACAGTCCAATGGAGAAAAGGACGATGTGATGTCTGCCTCATATCTGAAAGAGGAGTCTTTAAACATTCCTTTGAGCCTACTTGAGAGCTAAGGTGCTCTTATATTACTCTGAGTTTGGAAAAGTCATTATAAAATGAATGTGATCATTTTCTTACAAAAATTATCTGGACATGGTAGGGCATACCTTTAATCTCAGCATTCTGGAGAAAGAGAAAAGAGGATTCTGTGAGTTCAAAGCCAACCAGTGATACATAGTGATACCTTCTTTTGAGATAAAAGAAAACAAAACAAACAAATCAGATAGCATTAAACACTCAATAATTGCTCTACCTAGAAGAGACCTGAATGTGAGGTGACCATTACTAAGGATATTTCAGGAGTGTGGAACATAGAAAGTTTCCCCTTCTTTCTCTTCTTACTTATGTGTAAGTTTTCTTTCTGATTACAAAAGTCATATTTTTAGAATTTAGAGAAAAACGTGAACTTAAAACATCTTATTACATTTATTGGTTGATTTCTATGTGTGTGTGTGAAAGAGATTGGGAGGGAGGGAGAGAATGAACAAGAATGCATGGATATTCACATGCCACTGTGTGTGTGAGAGAGGGAAAGAGAGAGGGAGGGAGGGGGAAGGGGAGAGGGTGGGGGAGGCAGCAAGGGAGGGAAGGAGGAGAGAGGGAGGAAGGGGTCGAAGAGAGGACAGTTTGCAGGAATTGGTTCTCTACTTCCACTCTGTTGGTCCTGGGGTTTAAAGTCAGGTCACCAGACTTGGTGGAAGGTACCTTTGTCCACTGAAGTATCTTGGCAGCCTGGATCAGTTTTAAAGGAAAGTGTCAAAAATACTCCTGGGGAATGTGTATTTATATTCTGAATTTTATTGTGCATGTATAACATTTGAATACTTTAACAACTAACAAATGCTGCTTGAAAGTTGTAAACTACATGTGCATTGTAAAACAATATTAACATTTTCTCTACATTTTAAACAATGCATTCCATAGATAATAGGTATCTGCATGCTCTAAATACAAGTGTGTATGCTTTCTGTTGAGATACACTCACTCTTCTTTCAGTTATTTTCAACTTTATTAATAAATCCTTTACAATGGCAAGCAAACACAAACAAGCAAGCAAACAAAATCAAACTACCCTCATCAACAGCCAAAAACAAATGAAACAAAACCAACAACAACAAAAACAAACAAGCAAACAAACAAACCCCACTGCATCCTTTTAAGAAGGCTGATTGATCCGGGTCAAAATGGAATATGATTTTGGCTCTAACCTTTGCGACTTCCCTTGCATCCCTTCTTTCCCCCCAGGGCCCACTTGTGCGTCGTCACATGCTTGCTTTGCAGCTAACTCTGCACAGGGCTAACTGCTAGCAGAGTGGGCTGAGGAACCTGCTATTCCTCCTCACTGACATTCTAGGAAAGCCCCTTCCTTCCTCTGCTTTCAGGCTCTAGAAGCATCTCAAGGAGTGCATTTGAAAGAGGCCTGGGCATCAGAGAAGGCAGAGTTGGCCAGAATGGGCCGGATATCTGATGCAGCAAGTCCACAGTAGCTTTCCCTGGGAATCATATATTATTAAGAGATCTTGAATAGCATTTCACAATCAAATTGATTTTTTTTCTACATGTTTGAGATGAATTTTATATTAAAGTTTTGTTCAAGTATAATTTGCATAGTAGTATGTGGTAGTGAGAAATAATGCAGAACATGACAGGAATGGTGGGACATACTTATAAACTTTGTACTTGGGAACCTGAGACAGGTGGATTTGAGCTTGAGACTGGTCTGAGGTAAAACCTGACCAATGGAAAGGAAGTCAAATTAGCGGGGAGACGAGTGTATATTAGGAGATGTTCTATACTTCTTAGTCAGCTTGGCTGGTATAACATCATCTTGCAGAACCTAAGCACAGTATCAGTGTTGACAGAGTACACAGGTGCATGTCACCATAGCCTTTATCTACGTCCTTGTGAGGCCACACACATTTGTCTGTGTAACTCCTGCCAGATCCTAATTTGCCTTTCATTTGTGTGATTTTGCTTTATACGAAAGCTACCATATAGAATGCCACCCTCTGAAAATAGTATTCTTATTCATGTAATTTACTGGGGATCAATCCAGTTATTGTTTGTTTCAGTGGATGCTTTTGACTGCTGAATACTCTCCTGTGGCCATATGAGCAGAATATTAGTTCTCCCTCCCAAAGATGTTCAATTCCTAATCACTGGAACCTGTAAATGCCATAATTAAGTGACAAACAGGCCTCCAATGTGATGATGAATTTCTGGGGCAGGGTGGGGGGAGTCAGCCTAGAGTCTCTAGGGAGGCACTGTGAAATCACATGCCCTTTCAGAGGAAAGAGCATGACAGGTAGCCAGAAGATGGAACAAAAGAAGCAGAGATGGGGATGTGTCAGTCTGATGACTGTCCCTGCCATTTCCAGCTGTGAGGATGGAAAAGGAGACTATTACTCAAGATACTCTGGGGGCATCTAGGATCAAGAATCATATCAAAATCAACTGCGAATCCTGACTTCTGTGTTTCAGTCAGTGCCATGTGTGGGCACTAACCAGGTGGGTCAGAATTGGACCCTGATTTTCCCATTACCACATGTATGACTCCGAGTGCATGTCTGCTTCATTTTGTTGCTATGATGAGATATCAGAGGCAGGCTCACTTTACAAAGAAAAGATGTTTATGTTGGTCAGTCTTTGGGATCCTAGAAGCCCAAATCATATGGTTTAGGATCTGGCCATGGCCTAATGGCAGATAGCAGAGAATGTTCCTCGAGAAAGCCTGGTGGGCAAAGCCCAAGTTTTGATGATAATCCACTTTCATGAGAACTGCCTGAGACTGGTATTTTCTTACTTGGGCAGCACCACAAATACCTAAAGACCTCTTGCTAGGGTCTAGAAGGTTGTGAAAGCTTCATGTCAACTGGGGACTAAATTGTTACCATTTGATATGGACAAACTGATATTAAAGAAACTCAGAAGTGATGGCATTGATGTTGTAAATAATTTGTTTGTACATTTGGTTAGGAGACATCAAGTTGCACAAGTAGAATTTCACTTAGGGAACACTATTCCTAGAACACCTCAAAGATACATAATCCTATCCGTTAGAGCTAAGTGACATTTAGGAGGCTGGGGTGTAAATGCTTACTTCTTAGGATTGACCAGCCATTGGTACCCACCTGCACAACACAGATAAGACGTACTTCTAACCAGCAGCTCAAGGCAGTCAGTACAGGGGAACAACATCATTAAATTCTGGTCACCCATTAAGTCCCTGTTCTTTTATCATGAAAGATATTTCTGCCAGGTGGGTGAGATTACCATCAATAACAACTATTTAAATAAGAACAATAACAACATTTATTGCGATAGGCAGTATCCTTGCTGTGTAAATCTCCCATCAGCCTAAACAGCCAGACTTGCAATGTTCTGTCTCTGTTTAAATCATTCCAAATGTAAGTTACCTAAGATGAGGACCCAAAGGAGATTTAAGGATGACACTGTTTATGGCATGCATAAGCCTAAGGCAGATCTAAGTTACTGAAATCTTCTGTTGATGGTCTATGTCAACCCTTATTTGGGTGTTAGCCCTGGCAGCCAGGGATACAGAGAGATCTCGCACTAGGATACCCTGATATTTCTATTAGAAAATCACATCCAAGCCATAGTCCTCGGTGACTTATTGGTTTGCATTTATACTCTCTAACCTGCAACCTGGGGCTACTATTATCTATTTTAAGGAGTAGTAATTTGAACAGAGCCTATTCTTATATCAGATCCATATGTTCCCATCTGTGTTTTTATTACTATAGTAAAATACTAAAACATATGAAGCAGGACATATAAGTACATTATCAGCATTTCTAATGCTTGAACACACCCCCTGATCTCTCAAACATACATATTTCTTGTTGAACCAGTGCAAGTGATGACCTCCTTCCTCTACTGTATGTGGAATCCCTACTGCCCTCTGCTAAATAAAATAGGAGGCATTCTAATTTTCAGTGACCACCCATAGCACACACCACAAGAGGAGGCTGTGAATTCTGGGTGTGAACACCGACCAAAACCACAACCTGGCTCTCTGGAAATTTCTTTCTTTCCTGTGGCAGGCTCTGTGAGATCTTTGGATGTACAGGAGCTTCAAGAGGTGGGAAATGGAAATACAGCCATGACAAGAGTGCCTACATTACAAGCCCACATGCAAAAAAGTTTACCAAAGAAGCGGGGCAGGGGGCAGAAATGTACTGACCTGTAAAACTCTGAACCACACAGTGACCTGGTAGATGAAACACCATGTGTACGGGCCTGCTGACCCCTGTAACTTGGGACTGAGCACGTATAACCCTGCAATAGAACCCGGGAGAAACCTCTGTCAAAGATGTTTAATTTCCCTGTTATTCCACATTCATTTCAACCTTACTTTAATTTACGTATAAATTGTACTTACAGATACCTTGTCTTTGCTGTCTTTTAAGCATTTTGCCCAATTACAGCAATAGTAATCATGCTTCTCATACCTACGTCCAAAAGGTGTCTGAGTGTCATATACTCCGTATCCTAACTCGAGAACTGAGCAGAATTCTATGCTCAGCAACAAGGCAAAATAGAACTCTTTATCCATTTATAAAATTTTAATAACAAATAAGAGGCATTATTTCTAGATATTAAGAAAAAAGGGGGAAAAAAACTCCCTCCCTTTATTTCTCTGATAAATCATGGCATTTGAGGAATACTTTCTTCAGATGAAAGAATTTTCTAGTCAGTTTGTCACATGGAGAAATACCACTTGATATTGACTTAGGTGGAGGAAGCCCATTCGTTCATTCTGTGTTTGAATGACAGGCCTGCCCAGATAACCCACTTATCCTTTCTTCACACATGGCAGTTTGATCCTTGTTTCTTGGAGTCAAAAGCAATGCTCCTTCTGCATCCGTGTGGGTGTCTCTCCAAGCTTCCTCTGTGGTTTGTAACACTTGCCAAGGCCTTTCATTTTCCTTTCTTCTATACACATTTATGTGTCTCTCTTGTCTCTCCTTTGCCATTTTAAAGTTTCTGTTCATTACAGAAACTGCAAATAGCTTAGCTTGAAATTGAGGACCTCGGGCTACCCCGTCTCACCTCCTGCCCTCTGGTGGGGACTCGCATGGCTTCCACATGACCTCTATGCTAGTGTCTGCTCGTGAGGTTCTATCTTCTTGCCTTGCCCTGACTATTTTACTCTTAGTCATAAATCAAGACTCGAGTTTTCCCAGTGTTCCATAACTTTGTATTCTGTGTTTTAAATGCAAGCTGTTCCTGCTTCCTCTCCTCTGTGTTAGGTCCATTTTACATCTCCATGAAGTCATGTCTTCTGACTGGGGATTATCTTCTGGTTCATAGTTACTTTTGTTTCCTGATGTTTCTGCTTGCTCTGGGGTTCATCTTTCATGATGATACATTTCCCTACTAGCTTCTCATTAATGTATTGACAGGGAGCTCCCTCTGGCCTCACACTGAAGTGCAGGTTGGGAGTTTAGGAGAATTCCTGCTTGCTAGGATTTAATGTGTTTTACTTTGACCTGGCAATTTTGCCAGATGGAGGGGGGGGCTGGTTTATTTCTTTATTTTATTTTTGCTGTGGGGGAAGTTGCAAAGCTGCATATCACACTACTCATCAATCAGGGAAAGTAGGTGTTGCTTCTGTAGGTCAAGACCCGGCCTACACCTTGGCCTTCACTCCCCAGCTGTGTGCTTGGAATTCCAACTTTTCCTTTCCTGTGGCCTCATGTGAGTCCCTGCCCAAAGATCCACAGAATCTTCAGTTTCTTTCCACTCATGTGCTGCTTGTGACTCCTCACTATTAGGGGCTGTCATATTTTGAGATGGTTTCATGGGCTCTGGAAGGAAGTATGAGGTTTGGTCGAATGACAAAAGACCATTTCATGTGACCTGAATGCATCTGAAATTCCAACTTTCATATGTACTCTTTGCATCTAGTTCCTTAGTCTCTAGTGTGTTCTCTTTTTTCCAACATAATTCTCTTTTTTCCAACATAATATTTCCATTGGTTATTTCGGAATTTCACATAATGCATCCCCTCAGACTCATTTGCCAGTCCTCCCAGGTTCATCCCCATATTGTGCCCTCCTTCCTTGGTCCCCCAATCAAGAAGTACTGCTCTGACAAGATGGTTCCACGGGTTCCTGCATTAAAAGTCTGAGGGCCTGAATTCAATTCCTGGAAGATATATTATGGTGAAAAGAGAGAACCAGTTTCTGAAATTTGTCTTCTGACGTCCACATGCATGCTGTGTGACACATGCTTGTCACCATCCACAATAAGAGAAGTAAAAAACAACAACAACAATAACAAACACAAATCCTGGCAGTGGGCAAAGAGTTCTTCTATCAGTCAGGGGCAGAGCATGTGACAAGTCGTTGGTTCACCCTAGCTTGATGCTTCTCTTAGTGGGCAAAGCTGTTTTTTGCCTAGGACAACATAAAAATCAAATCAAATCTAGGCAGTGCACCACAGGAGGAGGAAGACAGAGAGAGACCTACAGATTGCCACCCACAGACCTAAGCTACAACATCACAGGCATACTATAGACACCCGCTTGCTGCCCCACCATGCAGGATGCACAGAGAGTATTATCCAGGGGCCTGCCAGCCTGCAGCAGGAGCTACCACAGTGTGCTAATATGTGGTGGTCAGATGGGAGAGAAAGAGAAATGGAGCAGCTTGAGCATTACAAAGAGAGATGGAATTGGAGACTCCAGGGTAGAGAGAGACCCTTGTGTGTGGCCAATCCTGGAGCCGGGGCCATGGTGAAGTCCCAGCCCAAGCTGCCACTGAGGGGTTGAGGGTCATGTCTATGTCAATGTCTACACATCAACAGGGGTTGTTGTCCATGGCTCATTTTACCACTAGAGAACATGGAGATCACATGGATGTCCAGGGAATATGTAGAACTGCCCTGCCCCTCACTGGGTGGGATGCTCTGGAGAGCTGGTCCCTCCTCTTACTGGGAGCAGCACTCAAGAGAGCAGGCCCTGTGCCTAGTCCAGATAGTAAGGCCCTGTGGTTGGGGTATAGGTAACCCAGCCCCAAGGGCATGAATGTAGGAAAGCTGACCCTGCGACTCTCATCTGTGTGAGGTGGCATAGATGTGGGGGTAATGCTTTCTCCCACTTGCCCTTCACTACCTGTGGCAGTCGGGAGAACTGGCCTTGAGTTCATGAGAACAAGTAAGATGGTCCCGTCCCTTCCCAGCTCTAGCATTCTGGGAGAGTGGGCCCTCTACCTTCCCTGGACAACACAGTAGAGCTGGCCCTGATGGCAAAGGCAAGAATCAGCCAGCCCCAAGGGTGTGAGAGTGGGAGAGCTGTCCCAACCCCTCACAGGTTATAGTACTCGGAAGAGTGAGCCCCAAACCCTGACTGGGCAACACAGTGGAGCTGGCTCTGGAAGCGTGGGTTTGGGTGAGCCAGCACCCAGGGCATGAAAGCAGGAGAGCTGACCCCGATTCCTGCTGAAGGCAACATTGGGTGGCCTAGCCAGAACAGTGTTGGAGAATTCTACCTGGTGGGAGAGCTGGCCTAGCTGATGGTCGCTCAGCTACCACCCAGTCCCAGATCTAGGGTTCTGAACTGGCCCATCCCAAAATCTATATCTTCTGCAAATAGTTGGGACACCTGAAAAGGCCAGTCCTGCTGGTCCTAAGCTGCAGGATCTCCATGACATGACAACAAAAGAATAAGCAGGCAGAGTCCTGATGAGGGTTCACTATTGATGGTGTCCTAGAAACCAGAGATCTCAAACCAGACCAATAACTTATTTCAAGGAACATTTGCAAGTGAAGGTGTGTGACAAAGGAATATACTCTGGGACACTGTGGCACACTACAGCTTCCTTGATGAGATGTTTTCTGTGCTTTGAGTCTTGTTGTTGCTGTTTGTGTGTTTTATTTTGTGGGGTGGTTGCAAGTGCAAAGGCAGATATGAAGAAATATGGAGATAAGTGGTATTGGAGTATATGATGTGAAAATTACAAAGAACCAATAAAATGGCTTAAAAACAGTAGTAAATAAATAAAATTTTTAAGGGAGAGGAAGTCCAATTGTTTTCTATGCTTAGTGCTTTAGGTGTCCTATTTAAGAGACATGCCATGACTAGAAAGATTTTTTTCTCTATATTTTTAAAATTTCTTCATTATAGGTAAACTGACTTTTAATTGTGGTATTAGGTAAGAGTGTTGCTTTTTATTTTTTCCTCAAAGTTGTCTCTAGTTGCTATAGATATGTTTATATGTTGAAAAAGTTAAAGAATATTTTCAATTTCTGAATTTCATTCGGCCAGCTTTCTTCCTTTTGTTTGGAGACTTGAAGCTATTGTAATGGTTTGAATGTGCTTGGCTCAGAGAGTAGCACTATTTGGAGGTGTAGCCTTATTGGAGTAGGTGTGGCCCTATTGGAAGAAGAAATGTATCACTGTGAGTGTAGGCTTTAAGACCCTCTTTCTAGCTGCCTGGAAGCAGGTTGTATGCCTTAGGAACAAGATGTTGATCTCCTCCAGTTTCATGTCTGCCTGGGTACTCCCATGCTCCCACTTTGGTAACAATGGACTTAACATCTGAACCTGAAAGCCGGCCCCAATTGAATGTTGTCCTTATAAGAGTTGTCTTGGTCATAGTATCTGTTCACATCAGTAAAACTCCAACTAAGACAGAAGTTGGTACCAGGGACTGGGGTACTGCTGTGATAAGCCTGACCATGCCTTTGTTTGGAAGAATGTGGATTTGGGGATTTGGGATTTGGAAAGTAGTGGAACGCTCAAAGTGAGGCTTAATGCATTATCCTAGTAGGAATATAGAAGACTTTGTTGCTGAGAGTAATTGGAACTGTGCAGACTTGGCCCAAGAGGTTTTAGTGGAGGAGAATTTTAATATGTGGCCCAGAGACTGTTCTTGTGATACTTTGGTGAAGAATGTGGCTGCTTTTTGCTCTTGTCTAAAGAGTCTCCCTGAGGCTAAGGAAGAGAGATTATAGTATTAATTGCATTGACAAAGGAAGTCTTTGTTCTCTGGTTAAGTCTCATGAAGAGCATTTGAACAAGCACAAGCTTAGAAAGGAGAATTATAAAATGTGTGGTTCATGTAGCAAATGGGGCACCAGGAAGTGAAACGGAGTGGGATCCTGTGTTCAAGGAAACAAATAGGTATTAACTTCCCTTGGAGCATACATCAAATCCAATCAGAAAGTGGTTAGTTACGCCCACAATCTTCATGCCGTTATTGCACCATTGAGTTCATCTTGCCTTGGCAGCTCAGGGCCACAAGGTAAGCCTATGTCTTCTCACCCCTAG
>JADRCC010505005.1:0-10004 GCA_019843855.1 Hylomyscus alleni
TTTTTTTTTTATGCATGCAGCTCATTCCTATTATCTGGCACATGCGACTGTCCAGAAGCACACGCTGATGGTTCCTATCCCATGTGCATGTCACATTTGCTCGAGGCTTTTCCACAGTCTGCTTCACACTGGGCATTAAAGTTATCAGGTCTGAATAGGTCATTGCTCCCAGAGAGAGTGGGTTCCAGTCCTTCAGTCCACCACCTTGCTCACTCGGTAAGGCCGCAGGGCACTGCAGACAATGTTCTCTGTGCCTCTTTGTCTAAAATCAACCTTGCTCCTCATCACAGGAGTTTTTCCCTGGACAGCTCTTGGTTGTGGAGCTGTCATGGCATTATGACTCTATTGCCATGTTCTCTGTATGGACCGCCCTGTCTGGAGGAGTATTGGACAGCCAAGCCTTGTGGGGTCTCAAGAACCTTAGTAAGAGGGTGTTGGGCTGCAGGTTTCCATATTTTCAGTGATTTCCATATTTTCATATTCCAGATTTAAAAAAAAAAACAAAAAACAAAACAGTTTCAGAATCCCAGGGACTGATTGTTAAAGTTGCGGCTTCTTGGGCTTTAAACCAGAAATCTGCTGACATCTGTGGGTAAGTGTCAGGGAATTTACACACAAAAAAAGAACAGGCGCCTGGGGGCCAGAGAGATGCCACAGATATTAAGAGTGCCTACCGCTCTTGTTGTTTCCCAGCATCCACATGGTGGCTAGGAAGGGGTAGGAGATCCCACAGGAAGTAAAGTACCTGCTTGTAACACATGTGAGGACCAAAAGGTCAGAGTCCCAAAACCTATGTCAATGCAAGGGGGCAGGGGTAGCTCACATGGAATTCAAGTAATTGGCAAATACACAGGGAACCCCATAGCAAGCGAAGACTAGCCAAATCAGTAAGCTCTGAGTTCAACTGAGTGATGTAATGACTGAGTGATGTAAAGACACCTGGTGTCAGCCTGTGGTCTCTACATGCTTTCATACATGCACATGCACACGCACACACAAACATACACACACACATGCATGTGCACATGTACAGACACAGATATGGGCATACATACATATTATACACATATACACAAAACAAAATCAAAATCAAAGAAAACAATAAAAACCCACCGCATTACCCAAACCACCTGCCTCACAGAAACATTTGGCCAAATAATATTTGACCAAAATATTGGCAGAATGGCTCCACTAGCTAATGTGTAAGTGTACACAACTCCCTGCCTCACATTCACACCAGCCCCTGATCCCTGTATTTTCATCAACAACTAATATGCGATTTTTGTCTGATCTAGTCTTCTGCTGACAGGTTCCTTCTGTGATACATCGTGGTCATCCGCTGGTGTAGAACTCCAGGGTTATGGGGCTGCACTGTCCCACTTTTTCCAGCAAAGCCTTACCTCCTAAATGTGAGCCAAAATAAGACCCTTCCCTAAGCTGTCCCTGTTGGATACCCTGGCAACCAGAAGGGTGACTAATGCAAATGAGTTTAACATTAACTTGGTAAATAGCAAGTAAGGGGATTACCCTTCCCAACGTGGGTGGCCTCATCCCGATAGTCTATTTCTTCTCTTGGTGATGCAATACCACAGACCAGGTAGCCCTATAAGAAAAAGAGGTTTGACCTGTGGTTCTGGAAGTGAAAGATCAAGGGCCATCTGGTGACAGTTCCTTGATGGCAAAGTCTCAAGGAAGCACAGAGTGTTGGATGACGAGGACCTGAGAGCTTATGTATACCTTCTAGTCTCTCTCCCTTTTCCTATAAAACTACCAGGGCTCAATAATAGTCACCAACCTGATGACCTAATCCCAACACTCCCAAGGCTGCCATGTAACACCATCATGAAATAAATTCCACTTCCCATACCTCACAGTAGAAAATAAATTCCAAGACAAATTAAAATCATGGCACAATGGAAGGCCTGCCCAGAACAAAGCCATAGGTCCCTGGAAGAAGAGGAATTCCACAGCAGATGACCCAACCTGGCCCACAGCCTTGGCACTTCTGCCAGGCCATTCAGAGCACTCTGGACTTGCCCATCTGTATATACATTTCTAGAATAAATCTCTTTCCAGATACAGAGCCTTTTCAACCCAATCAAACTTTGTTAGGTTGTAAATATAATAAACTGAAAATCTGTGATACACACCTGACCTACTGACCATTATATCTTAGCCTTTCCTGTCCTAATCAAAACACTCACCTTAGCCTACCGTTGAGGAAAAATTACCACACTGATGGTGTAAGAACGGGTTGGCAGGTCAAGTTGTGTGCAGAGAAGAAAAGGAAGAACCAGGCATTGGTGTGGGCCAAACCGTCTCAAGCCCAAAGCCCATCAGGCTGAAGCCCCCAAGCCAAGGATGAACCACATGTCTAAGCACGCATCCTACCCATTCTGTTTCTCTGGAATAATCCCCTGTAAACTCCCCATGATTCCCCACATACCAACAGTTCACTGACCACAACATGAGCATGTGTATAGTTTTGAGAATAATGAAAATAGGCTGCTGTCTTAGTCAGGGTTTCTATTCCTGCACAAACATCATGACCAAGAAGCAAGTTGGGGAGGAAAGGGTTTATTTGGCTTACTTCCACATTGCTGTTGATTACCAAAGGAAGTCAGGACTGGAACTCAAGCAGGTCAGGAAGCAGGAGCTGATGCAGAGATCATGGAGGGATGTCCCTTACTGGCTTACTTCCTCTGGCTTGCTCAGCCTGCTCTCGTACAGAACCCAAGACTTCCAGCCCAGGGATGGCACCACCCACAAGGGGCCCTACCCCCTTGATCACTAATTGAGAAAATGCTCCACAGCTGGATCTCATGGAGGCATTTCCCCAACTGGAGCTCCCTTCTCTGTGATAATTCCAGCCTGTGTCAAGTTGGCACACAAAACCAGCCGGTACAGCTACCTTGCTCTGTCTGACTTAGTGCTCTTCCTAGCCATTGCTTCACCTGTCTGGCCTCCTAGCCTCCTTCTCTGCACCCCAACCTATCCTCACTCCTGTTTCTAGGAGAAATGACAGGTAAATGCTTGAAACTTTCTTCCTCCCTTTCAGTGTAGAGACAAATTCTAAACACAAGAGATTCAAGATCAGTGGTTCTCAATCTTCCTAATGTTTGTAATCCTCCAATACAGCTCCTCATGTTGTAGTGATCCACCCCCAACCATACAATTACATACATTTGTTGCTATTTCATAAGTGTAATTTTACTACAGTTATGAATCACAATGTAAATATCTCATGGGCAGAATATCTGATACGTAACCCCTGTGAAATGGCCATTCTATTCTTAAAGGGGTTATGACCCACAGGTTGAGAACTACTGTTCTAGGGCTGGAGAGATGGCTCAGCAGTTAAAAGCTAGGCTCACAATCAAAACTATAAGAGAACCACTGTGCTAGATGAAGTCTAACATGAGAGGAATCAGAAGAGAGCACCCCAAGCAAGAAGGTCATAGTGTCCTGATGGGGCCCCCAAACTACTTCTATGGACAGAGGAGATCCCTGCCATGCAAGGGAGGCTCACAGGGCATCAGTAGGCTCTCCTGCAACAACATTCCATCTCATCCCACAACTGGAAACATCTTCATACTCTTCTTGCCTTGAGAACTTAGTGGTCCATTAAGGCAGACACTGGTATGGAGAATGTAGGCAGTGTGATGGGTGCATGTCAGTGTGTCAGCTTTCTGCTCCCTGAGGAATGAGGCTCAAAAAGATGTGATAATTAGTTCTGTGCCTGAAGACATTTAAAACCTGGTGCATTTGGGCTCAGAAAAGCAAGCACGTAGCAACAGTGGTGAGAGACCAGGGAAGATAGCACCTGAGGATGGCATGTGATGCTTGTCTTGGACATCTGCTGTTTCTCCTCCTTGCTGGCCCACCTTACTGCAGAGCTGATGGAGAGAGCTGGCACTCCATGCTCCTCTAGAGAGGGCGCCTGGAGAGCTGTGAATACCTGCCGCCAAGTAAGAGAACCGGGAGGTGTGAACATCTAGGAACAGATTTGGCTCAACAGCACAAGAGCGATGAAGCCCAGAAACAGCTCCAGCTCTTCCTGGTGCCAATGGCTGTAGTCCTAGTGGGTGTCCTCCAGAGGGACAAGGGGCAAGGAGACAGACTGTACTTAGGAGACCCACTGAAGATGGTATTACCATGTTCTAAGCTTCCTCCTGATTCTCTGTAGAAAGGCCCAGGTTATCTTCCTTTTTGGAAACTCTGCTCTGACCCAGAAAACTTTATAGACAATTTCTGTTTCCAGGCCACATGGCTCCAGTCTAGAGCCACACTGCTGGGTGAACCAGAATCACAGTGAGGGAGTATGGCATGAAAAGATGTATGACTTGAATATTATCTAGGATCTGGGCAAGAACAAGCCACCCACCCAGCTCAAGGAATGTCCAACCTCCAGAGAGGCAGCCACCAACTGGCCTGGTTAATGTAACCTTGATTCAGTCACACTCATCCCTATGAGACCATATTTGCACAATGTACACAACAAAGCCATCCTGAATTCTATACGGTGGCCCAAGTCACCTTTCCAAGTCAGCCCGGTCATCTGGTTCTACCTTTATTTACACCAATAACATTTTATAGAAACCAAATTGGATCAAATAAAAAGTTAACAACAACAAAAGTTACTGTCCAAACACTTACACTTACACTAAACTATGGACCTAGAATTTAATCTGGGATGTAGTAAGAAAGAGAAGCCAGTCTACTTTTCTAGACCTCAGTTTCGCTAACTGAAATAACGTGATACAGGGTTTGTTGCAAGGCGAAAGGAGCTTATGACTAAACCAGGAAGCACAGTACAGGTGTGTATGCCTGCATAGTGTCAGGATACCCAGCCCACATCTCCTGACTGCAGGGACCAACCTTAAAATCCCTGCTTGTGCCCTATGACAGGGTCATTCATTGTATCTGGCCACAAACTGATTCTCCTTTATTGGTATTTTGTCCATTTTTGCCATGCTCCAACCTTTTTGTCAGAAGTGAGGATAAGGAGACAGCTACGTTGTTGCATTGATCAGTCTATGTATTCACAAAATTGATTCTAACCCTTTCTCATTGAAATAACAATTGTGTTAAGAGTTATTTTGTCAGAATCCTACTCTTTGGCACTTTGGCAAAGTCACCATGACAGTATGCATGTGCTTGTGTGCATGTATGTGTGCATGTGTGTATGTATGTATTCATGTGTAGGGAAGTATGCATGTTTGCCTGTGTATACATGAGTGTGCATATATGTGAATTGTGTGTATCTGTGTGTACATCTGTGTTTGTGTACACATGTGTGTGTATGTGTTCAGACTTGCTCAATGAATTAATTCTAATTCTAAATAGGCTCTGAAAACTAAAACCTCAAAGGCATTTTATCACCTTGTAATTTTTCTTATGGCAACTACTGAGGTCCACAGGGAAGTATGGCTTGTCCCCAGCAGCACAGCCTGCAAGGCTTCCCTGGGTAACACGGATATCACAGACAGAAGTAATTGGCACTGGGTGGCACCAATAAAAACAGCAGTCACAATCCTAATGATGCCAAAGTAATTGGATTGAAGCATGAAGTTATTAGACAGAAAAAAAAATGCTAACAGTTCTCACTGACCAGAGCACAGCTCTACTAGTCTCCTCTCTGGCATGCTCTGCAGAGGGCAGTCTAGGAAAACACACAACCCAGAGGCATCTGCCTAGGACTGAAACTACTTCTATGGCTTACTAAGAATGTGACTTTGAAAGTGTCCCATGAGCTGCACTCTGACCCTGGTCCCTGCTTGAAAACCTGAGGTTTTGGAAGGCCCAGTGAGGCTAGTGCACACTGGATATTTAAACAATAGATGTTACCCAGCTTAGAGTCTGGTACATAGTAAATACTGATGATGGCTCTCTTGCCAGAGTGGGAAGATGTATTAGAAACAAGTTATTGCACTTGTTGCTTGATGCCCCAAAGAAGACAAAGGTCTTCTAATATCTGTGGAAAACAAATAAGACACGGGGTTATGATCAGAGCATCCTCTGTAGGTGGGTGTATGTGAAAGATATGTAGGGAGAGGGAGAGAGGCAGACAGACAGACAGACACACACACACACACACAAATAGAGAGAGAGAGAGAAAGAGAGAGAGAGATTCAGAAGATAGACAGTCTTGCAGAGCTCTGACAGTAGGTGTTTTACCTAGGCTTGAATATTGACTTCACCATTAACCCAACGATAACCATTGGTGGCTAGTCAGTATATATGAATACATTTTCTCTGAGGATTGTGGAAGGATTGGGTACATTTACATATGTACACTATCTAGATCACATCTTAAGTTCTCAGTATCAGTCATCCATATAGACCCAGGTCATCAAAGTAAGACCTCTCTGCCTGTGTATATAAATATTACAGGAACCACTCAGCCCATGGGCTGACGCAGGAGGACTGCAGGTTTCACACTGCTGTGGAGCGTTAGAGTCACTATGGAGTCGGCTAGAGCAGTTGCTATGTGTATGGAGCCTCATGGGAAAGGCTTGGTGACCTCCTTTCTAAAGCGGTCACACTTTCCATTTCTATCTACAGGTGACTTAGGATGCTAACATGCAGCCCTGGAGAGACTGCTACCTAGGCCACGGGCCACTAAGGGGACCATCGGGTTATTTCTCATTGGTGGGATAAAATACCCTAACAAAAACAATGTAAGGGGGAAATGGGTTGATCTGAGCTTATAGTTCCAATCCACCACATTGGGAAAGGCATGACAGCAGGTCGGGGGCAAGGCATGAAGCATGTAGGTAGAAGCAGGAAGCTGGCTGCTCAGGTTGCATCTACACTCGGGAAGTAGGAATACATGTGTGCACACCTGGTGTTCAGCTAGCTTTCTATATGCTTATACAGCCCAGAGTCCCAAATTACAGAATGGTAACCCCCCCAACACACACACACACTTTCAGGTTGGGTCTTCCTACATCAGTTAAGACAATGGAGACACTCCCCAAACATGTGCACGAGCCAATCTTACATAGATGGTCTCTCATGAAGACCTATTTTCCAGGTGAGTCTAGATTCTGTCAAGTTGACACTACTGTGCATAAGCAAAGGCCAACCATGAAATACAACTCTTAGTGTCTCAGACACACTCCCACCCATGACCTGAGTAACAAGAACACTAGCTCTCAAAACTCTCCTGTCTTTCAGTCTTTGGAATGAGTAACTGAAGCTCAGATCCTTAGGCATTGCTAATTAGTGAGCTTAATTATCACATTAACACTTGCCACTGGGATTTTCTTCACTTTTAGTCATCTTTTGTGCTGCTATTCCAATTAATTGTGTTGGAAGACCATGAGTCTGAGCTTCAAAGAATAACGTGGTGATTTTTTGAAGTATGGTGTTTGATCACAGGATTGCCTCAGACAGTTCAGCATCTGGAATGGAGAGTTGGAATATTATGCAGTCCTTCATGTTTATAAGAATTGGCAATAGAGACCTATTGTATCTACAAGTAAATGTGTTTGGACATACATACATACATACATACATACATACAAACATCTGTGGAATATCTGTGGAAAACAAAGAGGAGACAGGATTTATGATCAAAGTGCCCTCTACAGGTGGGTGAATGTGAAAGAGATAATGGGGGGGGGAGAGAAAATGGGGGAAGGGGGGGGGGAGGGGGAGAGACAGACAGACAGACAGACAGATACATATATGCACACACAGAGGGGAGAGAGAGAGAGAGAGGGGAGAGAGGGGCATGTTTTTATCTGACATCTTGGTTATCTATCAGAAGTTTTTTTTCTATTTATATTCATTTGCTTGGTGCCATACACACCTTTCACTATTTCTCTTTACCCCAAATCCTAAAGTTGAGACTTTTCCCAATGTCTTCTTGAAGCTCTCTCATGGAACTAGATGCCCATTTTGACAATATGCATACAATGTTACAGCCATGCGTCACATCAGGCTTCTCAGTCCTCCTTGTGCTTGGTTGGCAGCTGTTATTTTTCCTCTGTCTGTGATAAAACATCAAGATGAAAGTACGTTCAGGAGGTTTGTTTTGGCTTACATTCAAGGGTGCAGTCCATCATGGTGGGGAGTCATGACAACAGGAGCTTGAGGCAAAAATGTCATGTCAGAGAGCAAAGCGATGAATGCTGGTACTCCGCTCACTTCCACTTACATACACAGTTCAAGACCCCAACCCAAGAAATGGTGTTGCCTGCATTCCAGGTGTTTCCACTTCATCAATCCTAATCAAAATCCTCTCACAGACATGCCTAGAGGCTAAACCAGTCTCGACAGTTCCACCTAGATGTGTCTGGAGGTTTCTCCCTAAAGTGATTCAGGCAACTTGACATCTAATGTTAACCATCACAACAGCCACCCTTCCACTGGAGAACCTTCCAGCTCTGAAGGTTTCACCCCATGAAAGGGACTGGGAATTGCAGGTTCATCTGTAAGTCCCCAGCACCGGCCAGCAAGGCTGAATAAGAGGATCCCATACGTCTTCAGTGTTGGTCTGAACAGGCTGAGGCATAGCCTCCTACATGGGGAAGAGACTAGGCAGGATGAAGTCTGAGGCTTGGAGCTGGTAAACGCAGCACTTTACTTCCCAAATCACAGCACTTGACAGCAAGGATGATCATTAATAATTGCCTCGGGGAAGTAGGTACAAAAGAGGCCTGGACTGAAGGAAAGGTCACCCTACGTGTAGGAAATGAGCAAAGCCCAGACCCACAGGAGAAATCTCAGATCCAAATCCCAAAGCCACCTTCACCTGATTTGGATCCCTGAATCTCCCAGGTGCTTTCCCAATGAGCCATAAAAGGACTTCTGTGTCACCTGACATTCATCTCCTTCCCTCAGAACCTGGCTTATTTGAGGTCAACAGTGTATGGCCTTAATTATACAGATCCTCCTCGTTGTAAAAACTGAGGTGACATTTGGATCCCTTCACAGCTGAGAACTCTCAAAGTAATCAAAATGGCGTGGGAAAAAGGTGAAGAAACATGAGGGGAGAGAGTGACATTAATACACAAATTCATCTTAAGGCCAACAGCAATAAGCTGCCAAGATTTGATCTTTTTAAGTCTATCAACATTATTTTCATATGACTAAATCTAAGTGTCTGTCTCTTTGTGAACTGAAGTTCTCAGACATCACCTACTTGAGGGAGGATTCTCTCAAGAGGTGACATCAGCTCTAGGGGTGACATTGGCCAGGATGACATCATCCCTGGGGGTGTTAGAGGCCCTGGAAAGACATCACCTCCGGGGGTTGGGGTATCAGCTTTGGGCAGGAAATTACTTCTAGGGTTGATATTGGCTGCTGGGATCATCACCTCTCCAGGAAACAACAGCACTGGGAAGGTATCTCCTTTGGAAGTGATTCAGACATGAAGACAATGACTCAGCCAGACAACAAAAATGCTAGGAAAGGAAAGAGGTGGAAGGGAAAGTGGGAGCAAACACGGGTTTTGAAGGACACTGAGAAGGCTAAGCATTGGGAGATGAAGGTCAGGTGGGAGGAGCTAGATGGACATGCTGGGGTGGGGCGGGGCTTACAGTGCTGAAGAGCTCACACTGACCTGAGGCCATCAGTGAGGAAGGGTCTGATGCTGAGAAGAGATGAGATGTTACCTGTGTTACAAGAGGCAGAAAAGTTAACATAGGGACAGCAGCAGTCCAGTCCTGGTCCCGACTGGATAAAGACCAGGCACAGAAAGCAGAGTGCAGGGAGTGGCTAGATCACAATAGCTTTGGAGCAAAGGGGTTTAGATGACAGAATGGGTTAGGCGACAAGGGTGAAGGGACCCAAGGTACACCAGCACCTCTCTGGTTTCTATTTTGAAGAACTGGGAGTCGGTGGTGCCCTGTTGGCTAGATGTGCTGAGCACTGTAACTCCAGACGCCAATTATCTATCTATGCATGTCGAAGCATGTGCTACCCTCCGAGCCTGATAGCTTATTAATCACTCTGAATTCCATTCTCCCTAGGGATAAAATTATAAGCTCTATTGT
>JADRCC010505027.1:0-13209 GCA_019843855.1 Hylomyscus alleni
CATATCAATAGATCTATAAATAAAATCTTATGCTAACAAAACACCTGGGACTGGTTGAAGACAGGATAAGACAAAATTAGCAAACATTTCCCTAGAATAATCAGCATAATGCATTCTAAAGAGACCATTTTAATTTAAAGAGTTTGAATTCTGTGGATGTTGGAATGTCTGGGTTTCAATCCTGTTTTGCGCGAGATTTTTTTTTTTAAATAATATTCAGTATAATATCCTTTATTCCTCCTGAAACATGGCATATCTAATTAAGTCAAATGATTTCAGGTTTTGAGTAGCCAATTTAATCTTATCTTCAACAGATACCTTACATATAAGCACATAAATAGAACACATTAGTGATGTGAAAGGTAAGGCTAGCGTCTAATCATGTGAAACATTCTTGAACTGCATTAATCACTAAGACATACCTAACACTAGACTTATAGAAATAATTGAAAAAAATTACACATTGGTATTCATACCTAGTTTTCTGTGTTACTGCTTCTTGGTTGATGTATGTTTGACAGTGCTGTACTATTCTGTAGATCTCAAAAATATTATTTTGTGCATGCCAAACATGTATGTTCAAATATCAAGATTATAAACCAGAACTGCTAAGTAGTAGGTTTAGGAGTCTACTTTCAACTGGTCAGTCAATAGTCAACCTAGTTAGTTATTATCTCTATTAGAAAATAAGGACTCTTTTGATGGAGAACTTGTTTCCTGTTTGAAGACATTCCATGCAAAGTGGAGACTGAATGATGGAATTGCCCTTAAATATTGGCTGCCTTAACATCAAATCCTAGATACTTGGACCAAATATCTTAAGAATGGAAATTTGTTCATACTATAATGACACTGATGATGTAAGACTTAAACTCATATTATTCTCCATTCATATTGCGATTGCTATAAAAGTTTGTAACACTCCTCTACAATACAGTTAATCAAAATCTTTAAAATAAGGTATAGTTGAGGTTAAATGTACCTCTTTAATTTTTATATTTTATTGGTTCTATAAGTAAAGCAAATTGTATATCTTAAAACTTTTACGTAATGATACCTTTTAATCTCTAATTTAGAATAAATATCATAAAAGTCTATTCAAAAACATTTATTAACATGGTATAAGTAATAGTATAAGACTGATACAAGATATAACATTATATACTTTATCATAATTTTACTCAAGTCAAAAAGGTAGATTTCCATAAATTGATTCATTATGTTTTGGCCTTGAGCTATAGAATACTTTTAATTTCTCCATAGTCAAGTATAATTATGATATAATTAATGAAGATAATGACAGCTTTCAACTGAATATGAGATTTTAGAGTTGGAGATGTAAACTGCCAAACCAATAGTGATAGAAAGTAGTCACATTTGAAGGACTTACTCAGTTCTTGTCTTGAAAAACAAAATAGATAAACAAAATTTCTAGGAATCAATACTGTGCATACAAGTAAAGAAAATAATTTTCTGCTGAATTCATGAATCTCTGGCATAAAACTTTTCTAGAGCATAGTTTTAGTATAGACTTAAGACAATCATCATCAGTATACATATGTATATAAAACTACCATATGAAATGGATACTTATTCATCTATGCATACACAGATGACTCTGTTGATTCTTTCAAAGATAATGAACTAGCAGAGGGTTTGTACTGAAATAATGTATATAAGGAAAAATGGAACTAAGTTAAAATGGCAGTAAGTTTAACAGATACTCATTCAAAATGAAGAGTTGCATTCAACATTATTTTAATTTCTTATATTAAGAAATAAACATGAAAATTAATTTTTAGTATAACCAGTCATGATTCTGAGTCAGACTACTTATTAAAGTAGAGGCAATTTAATTATGATAGAATAATATATAAGGCTTAATAATATTAACTCTATTTAATAGTTATATTGGACAATAACTAATTAAAATTTTAATGAAGACAAATTAAAACCAATATTTCCTCTTCAAAATGCCAAGTAACTTAATTCTCAAAAGGCTAAAAAGTTTTATAGAAATAACGAATGTACTCACATATTCCCCGCAAAACATTTTGAAGAGAGGAAGTAACCAGGATAGATCTCAAGGATTTCAGTACAGGCCCTGCTTCACAGAGTTGTTCCCTATGAGACCAGAATGGCTGAGGTTCGCTGTAGTTCCAGATTTAAATATATCTGCCTGACCAAATATCTCAGGCAAGAAAATACAGAGGCAAATCAGGAACAGAATGACTCAAGACACAGTATTTATACTTGGCTATCAGTCATATGTAAATAGATAGAATTATTACACAAAGTAAATAGAAGCACTAGCCCAAACCCCTGCTTATGCATTGATTTAAGGAAATACATTAGCCAAATAATGATGAAGTGTAACCTTTTATAAAAGCTTGTGACTCATGGAAAGGTAAGCCGATTAGGCACTGAGTTAATGGTTTATTTTCTGATTAATTATTATTAATGCCCAGATGCTTTGAGGTGCCCAGCACTAGTTTCTTTTATTTTTCAGTTTCTAAGCTGTGATTTTTATTAAGCTGCGATTTTTCCAAAGAAAAATATTTAATAATATTTTTATTAATTATTTGAAAATTTTATAGTATGTATTTTGAACATACTGCCATTACATATTCCTTTCAATAACATTCTTCCTTCCTTCTGAGCCATCTTTGAGATTTTTGTCTCTTTTTCGTTTTCCTTCTTTCTCCATTGAGTCCAATTTTTGGACGCCAACTACTCTTGAGAGTAGAGTACGCTCTGGTGTGTACTAACCCGTTGGGAGTCGTATCATTAAAGAGAGATATCGGATGCCAATAGCTTCTCTGATGATGGTGGGATTCATGTTTATCTTTCCCTCTTTATGATAAGAACTTGTCTGTCTGGAGTTTTCTCAGGTCTTGTGCATACTGTCACAAAAGTTAAGAGTTTATATGTGAATGTACCTTGTGTTTAGAAAATATTGCCTTCTTGAGGTTATCTCTCACATCTGTCTTTTACAATCATTCTGTTCCCTCTGCCATAAAGATCCCTGAGCCCTGCGTGAGAGGATGTCATATGGATGCCCCATTTAAGACTGAGAAATTCAGAGTATCTCATTATCTTAATGTCGACATATAAGGGTCTCTGCTAATTGTCATCTACTTCATAAAACTTCTCTGATTTGGGTTGAGGGATGCTCTGACCTATGCATATCATAATAAATAATTAGGAGTCATTCTAATATGTCCAGTTAGCAGAGCACTAGTTACTATATAGACAGTCTTTGTTAAAGCATACTATACATGTATTTAATATCCAAGTGGCTGTCTGATAATAATAGAAATTTTTGAAGAAGTACAGCTGCTATTATTTTCAAATTTCATTATAAAGTGTATTATTTTCATACTTAAATACATCTGAAGGAAGCAAGCACTTAAAACTCTTCATAACAAAGATTATATTAGGAACTGTTTATCTTCACAAATTTCTTACACATCACTCTAAAATATAAAATAAATTTGTGTTATTTTACTGCTAATTGACATTTAATTAATAGGACACTCTGTTCATTTTGATTTTGATGTAGTAAATATGAATAACTCTTTTCTGAAGAACAGACTATAATAAGATATTTACAAACAGACCAATATCTGTAATTCCAAAATTAGTTTTTCAAAATATATCAAATGTTAAAATATGGATTAAAATCAATAATAATGACACATTTATGTTATATATACATTAATCTATAACAATCAGCTAGATATCTAAATTATTCTTCTTCCTCATTCTACTTTTTCTTCTCTTCCTTCTCCTCTCTCTCCCCACTTTTCTTCTCTGTATTTGGAGTTGAGTTCTGAGATTTGCATTCTATATTGAATACCAGCCAACTTCATTCTACTGTTTGTGGATATTCAGTTTTTCCATTGAAGACATTTTCCTTCCTCCTTGAGTTTCCCAATATCTTTCTAGTAAATCATTTAGGTACAGAACTTGGGCTCGAGGGGGAGCAAGATGGTTCAAAGGTAAAAGTACTTTGTTTACCACTCCAGAGGGAGTGGGAACTAGGAGAATGGAGCTATACTGTCAGAGAGTCATAGAATTTATACTCCATCGGTTAAGAAAGTCGCTTGAGTAAAGTGTACAGTCACCAGGGCAAGGCTGCATGGGAAAAAAAAACCATGTTTTCCATAAACGCACAAAAACAAGAGTCAGTTGTAATGAATGATCTGAAATCAACTGATTTCTATCTACTACACCTGGGAGGAGCACAAAAACACACTCCATGAACAATTTTTTATTTTGAAGAAAATAAAGTCACAAGACTCTTGCATGCTTGGAGTTTTCGCATAAGCATTCAGAATTCTCTGTGTATGAGTCCATTCTTGGACATGCTCTGTCAGCATTTATTGTTCAGACTTGAGGCTCTGAATCCAGTCCCTGCAACAGATGTAAAGGTGGAAGAATGATCTCAGTAATTTTGAAACGAGGCTATATAATTTCTTTGTTTTCATTCTTGTTCAAGATTATTTTGACTATTTGAGTTACTGCCACTTCCATGAATTTAGGATTATTTTGTTTATTTCTGTGAAAATGCCATTAATATTTTGTTAGGGGTACTATTAAGTCTACAACTTGCTTTGTTTTGCATTGGACACATTCACTGACACTATTAAGTCTTCTAGCCCACAGATACAGGATAGATTTCTATTTACTTTTGTGCTGTCTTCAGTTTATTTCATTAGTACTTCTTAGTTTGTAGTTTTTGGAACTTTCACTTCAATGATTAAATATAGTCTATGTCTATTGTATCTCTTTGGTGCTATTGTAAATTGAGTTTTAAATTCATTTTTTCCAGATAGTTATGCTAGAACCAGACAACTGAATTTCAAACTAGTCTCTTGGATACAGCAAGAGAGGCAGGAGTATTCATGTGTCCTCTAGACTGTTTCAGAGAAACTGAGAATCAGCGTTCTTCCATTCAGTCTCCTCTACCCTGACAAGATGCTATTGCAAATTCTTATATTCCATAAAGACCATTTTAACTTAGGTAGATATGCAAACATTTACAAGTTTAAAAGATATCTTGGCATTATCTGTTGAAGTCTAGGAGTCCAAAGTTCATCACTTCCCAGAGATTTATCAGCCAGTCTCTCAAATAAGGACTTAGAGAGGTGGGTAGCGTGACTTCTATAAAAAGAACTTCTAGTAAGAATCTAGAGATCCAGACTAGTTGCCAGATCAAGCCAGGGAAGAAGGTGTAGGCAGTGTCTACCATCCTATTCAAACAAGCAGATGTGTTATACTGCCCTTAAAAAGGGAGAGCTGTGAGTTGAGGCTATGTTAGAGCAAGGTGGCAATACAAATGTGGGGAACACCTAAACTTTTCATTGAGCTATTGGGAAGTCCCAGATTCAAGTATCAGCCAACTTTTCTTCATTACGACAAAACAACAATAACCTTAAAAGTAGAAAGGTTAATTTTGGCCATAGGTCTTAAAATGTTGCCCCATGATTATTTAACAATTTCTTTTGGACCTGAGATGAGGCAATATAATTTGATAGGAGCAAGTTATCTTATGGTGGTAAGCAACGAAGGAGAGGAACAAACCGGACTGGTGTTTCAGTAGTCATTTCAATTCCAAAGACTTAACTTCCATCATTTGCTGTCCTAATGCCCCAATTATGGAACAAGAGATGACCAAGCATTTATCTGGTGGATGTTTGGGAAATACTTGAAATCCAGGATATAATGTTTTCTAATGAATCGTCAGGGAATTTCGAGTCACCAAAGGAGAACAGTGTGGAGCATATTGATCTTGTTGCTTAGATATATTCTATATTTGTACTCAGATACAAGATTATTAGGGGCCAGTCCCACAAAGAGATGCTGGGAATGTGATTAGCTAAATCCTTTTATGGAGGAAATTGGAAGCTAGATGGACTGAAGGAATTACACTGTAAGGAATGGTCATCTGACCCTTATCTCCATTTGGTCTTTGTGTTTCATGAGAACCATCTCGTATCATGTCTCTGATCCTTAAATAGAGTGATCTCAGAGCAAAGACACCTCTCAGGACATCAAATCTCATTATAGATGGTTGTGAGCCACCAGGTGGTTGCTGGGATTTGAACTCAGGATCTTCAGAAGAGCAGTCAGTGCTCTTAACCTCTGAACCATCTCTCCAGCCCCAGGATTATTTTTTAAAAGAAAGTTGTCCTTAAATGATATTCAGAGTGTCTGTATGTTTACTAGTTGTACGTATGGATGAGCAGTTGACTAAAAGCACGATGTGGTTGTCTCTGTTCTGATGCACTGTAGTAGGTGTCTGGAATGTTGAATTCAGCCTTCTATGAATAAATTTGTTTGTGTGCGTGCATGTGTGTGAGTGTGAGTGTGTGTGTGTGTGTGTGTGTGTGTGTGTGTATGTGTGTGTTAGTGTCTGTGAGAGTTCATGTACATCAGTGCAGTTGCTTGCAGAGGCCAGAGATGGTGACTTCTTTGGAACTTGAGTTACTGGCTTTTATGAACCACTTGATATCGGTTCTGGGAACCAAACCCAGGTCCTTTGCAAGAGCAGTATGTGCTCTAAATTACTCAACCATCTCTCCAACACCAAACTTACTAATGCTCCCCTTCTTGAGTCAGTTTCTCTTGTTTCCTTGTCTGGAAGGCTCTCAAATCCTCAGTTACTAATGTAAGATGTGTACTATGACTCATTTCACATTTGAAACAAATTCCCATATGATGCTGATGTCACAGGCCTGGGGCCATGTATGTAAAGCACTTTCTCTAAGTTACATTAGATATGTAATGAAAGGAAATATTTAAACAATGGGACTTAGTGACTTGGTACTATTTTAAACCACTAAGAATCTTGCTTTAAATAAATGTGAAGAGTTGGAAAAATGAAACAAAACAAAACAAAAAAAGTTGATCAGCAGTTAAAGGCCATGGTTGTTCTTTCAGATGACCAGAGTTCTAGTCCCAACACCCACATAGTGGCTCACAGTTATCTCCAGTTTCTGTTCCAGGGGAACTGGTACCTTCTTCTGGCCTCCACAGGCATTAGGCACACACACAGTGCCTTGAGACATACATGTAGAAAACAGCCAAACATAAAATAAATCAAGTATAAACATACCATGGTGTGACTCTAATTTGAAGTTTAATATTTTATACTAAGTTGACATTTTTACATGCTCTTATATATATTATTAAACTTTATCATGAATTTTAATTTCAGCATCCATTGCATTGTAAATGACATTATCATTATCATTATTATTATTATTATTAAGTGAAAATTGGTACAGTGAAGAATATTCCATGCTCTTGCAAGGGTCCAAAGTTCTAATCCCAGCACATATGCAGAAATTCACAGCACTCTAACAGATCCTGTAGATCCAGGATACAATGACCTCTTTTGACATCAGTGAGCTCCAGGTTTGTACATGGTACACAGTCATATACGTAGACAAAACATCCACACACATAAAATAAAAATAAATACATGTTTTTAAAAAGAGCATGAACGTCATCTTTATTTTGTTACCAGGTTCTGAAAGTAACTGTTAATTTCAATTATCTAGCCTGCAGCACTGCTAATCACTTGTATCAGCAGATTTCCAACATGATTTTTAATTCGTTAAGTTTCTTCTTTGATGGTTTCATGCATAGCAATAGTGTATTCTATTTATCCTTACCCTCCCCAGCTCTTCAAACCATCTCTGCTAGTCCCTGTATCCATTTGCAGATTAAGTCATCTTCATTATTGCTCTTTGGTTTGTTTTAGACATTTTTATGTTAGCTAGGGTACTTGTCTGGCACTGATTTGGAATAATCCATTGGATCCTTGAGGACTTGCTGTTTGGTTTCTGGCAGAGGCTTTGTGGCTCTGTAATTGTTTAGAAAGGACAGGGCATCAGCAGTAATAAACATGGAAACCCTGGATTTCATGTGGGGACTGGTGGTTTTAATCTAGTACATAGTTTTCTTAATTCTAACAGCAGACTCTGCTCTCTCCCTGCCCTCATTAGGGAGATTAGTTTCTCTGATTTTGTTACTTGTAACTGCTATTTACCTTACCTTGTTTCCATTTTTCTGTATTCAGTTCTCTGTTACACTTAGTCCTTATAGACACTTTTATATTCAGTATATGTGGTTGTTTGAATAGGTATGGCTGGATAGACTCATGTGTTTGAATGCTTGGTCCATAGGGAGTGAACATATCAGGAGGTGTGGTTTTATTGGAGTAGGTGTGACACTTTTAGAGGAAGTGTGTCACTGTGGAAGTGGGCTTTGAGGTCCTATATTTGCTCAAGCTACACCCAGGGTGATACACAGTTTCCTTCTGCTGCTTTCAGATCAAGATGTAGAACTCTCTGTTACCTTTCCAGCACCATATCTCCCCGCACTCTGCCAGGCTTCCCACAGTGATGATAATGGACTAAACCTCTGAACTGTAAGCCAGCTCCAGTAAGATGTTTTCCTCTATAAGAGTTGCCATGGTTATGGTGTTTATTCACAGCAATAGAAACCATAACTAAAACAGCATGTGATACCCTAATGCCTGTGCTTTATTTGTCTCTAGGAACTCATACCCAGATTCCCACTTCTGCTCTGGCTCCAAACTTTCTTTTATTACTCTAAGCCAATATGACTGCTACTTTGTCATTCTATCTGCACATGATACAGGAGTACACACATTCAAGTGGGCAGCAGGTAATGTATTTTTCAAGAGTGGATTGGTCTCTAGTTGCTGTCTGGCTTGTCGTTGTGACATTGTCATGTTGGGTCTTTACACAAATGCATCTCCTTGAACAAAAACATGTGCTTAGATTTAGGTCCCCATACCTCTGTCTGCTTCCTAATATTTATTTTTCTTAATTTTTCTTTAAGTCTTGGGGAAAATCCAGACAAATAGACTGAAGTGCAATCACTTTTAACCTTTAGGTAGCTATATTAGTAATTTTATTTCATTATTGAAAAAAATGTATTTGTAATTTTTTTTTTTGTTTTGTTTTTTTTCGAGACAGGGTTTCTCTGTGTAGTCCTGGCTGTCCTGGAAAAAGTTTTTTTTTTTTTTTTTTTTTTTTTTTTTTTTCCGAGACAGGGTTTTTCTATATAGCCCTGGCTGTCCTGGAACTCAGTCTGTAGACCAGGCTTGCCTCGAACTCAGAAATCCGCCTGCCTCTGCCTCCCAAGTGCTGGGATTAAAGGCATGCACTACCACCAACTGGCTATGTATTTGTAATTTTAGAAATAAATATACACTTATAATTTTGACTGACAGAATTATAACTGTATCAATCTGAGAGAAAGAGAAAGTAATTCTCATTAAGTAGCACTGGTTTTCCAAAGTGGTAGACATTGTGTCCCAGAGTGGAGTGAAGGTCATTTCTGTGCTATAACTATAAATAGATATCCTCATTTGAATATAAGTTTATTTTCTGGATATTAAAAGTATATTAATGTTATATATAATAATTTATAGTATAATGTATTTAATAATATATAGCATATATACAATAGCATTGATAGATATTACTAGCATCTGGACTTTGAACATCTAACATTGTTCATTCTCCTATACTTCTTGGCCCTCTTCCACTGTCTCCTTCTATACACTTTCCTTAATCGTACTATCTCATTTGTCCAAGAACTTCAATTCTGAGGTGAATTTTCCAGTATTTATCACCATATTCTTTTATTTCCTGCTGTTCTAAGTCTTGAGAAAGGTGGATTTCAAAAGCAAGCAACCAAACAGAAACCAAACTACCAAATTCTGTTGGGACTGTGTTCTTTATTAGTTGAGTTCATTTTAACATTCTCTTTCTTGATAGAAAACTCTTTCAACTGATTCACACCCTCCCTCTACACATGGATGTACTTGATTTCCCCCTCAATCAGGATTTTCCTCACCACACTAACCTTGCTGCTACCCTGAGTGATTAGCATCTTTTTAAATCATGTAGATTAGTCCTGTTCCCTTGTAGACAAAGTCGAGAGCATACAATCCTTGATACAAATTGTCCTTAAGTACCACAGCCTCTTAGTTTCATTTAGATTTTATTGGCTATATCTTCTCCATCAGTGCTGCAAATTTCACTTACACTTATATATCTATCTTATAGTTACCTTATATATATATCCCTTTATATTTTCACTAATAGAAATTATATTTTTGTTATTTTTAGTGTGTTTCTACTGCTAAAATATAATATGAGCATATAGAAAAGTCATTGGTTCTGTTTACAATTACAATCAAAGCAGTTTTACATTTTTTTTAAAACAATATTCAGCAACTAGTTTTTGTTTGCTTGATATTGCAGACAGGAGTATGACCACCAACCACATTGATAACTCTATCAGTCTTCTCCTGGTGAGTTTATTTTCTTGTAGTAGTCTTGATCTCTGATAAACATAGCAGGTTACCTGTGAGCATATGCACCAAAGCTAGGTCACCACAACTCATTACTTCTTTTTTTAAAAGAACTTTAAAATGCTAATATTATCAACCTAGCTGGGAATCACTTTAGCTTCAGTTTTTCTATATTTTTCAGGTCTTTCTAAAGCAAAATGGCAAAGATTATCTTGTTTGACTTGTACCATCATTTATAACAATAGATTTTATTGCATTTAGCACAAAGTGTCACTATAATTTTTTTATCATTGGCAAAATAATTGGTGCCAAATGTCAAGCAGCTTGTCAGATAATCTATGTTCAAGACATAATAGGTATCCATGGTTTAAGAAAAATGAACCAAATATATTTTTAAAGTGTATATTCATAAAATTTGTACATATTGTGATATTCTAAAGTTAATTTGTGATTCATTCCCATTGTGAATTTGCATTGACCTTTTCCATTTTAAAGCAATAGATTTGATGAATAGAGACAAACTGGTTTTATTATTGTCCAAATCATATTTTTAAATCCCTGTAGATGAAATTTAATTAAAAGTCAAAGAAAAGGTTAACTTATTATAAAATTATTGTCCCCACTTTGAAAATTAAATTTTGGCTTATTAGTCATGTATATTAATTTGAAACAAAGCTCACAGTCTTATAATAGTAATTACTCATTTCATAGGCATTGGAAGTCAGAGAATTGTTATTGAGGACTAAGAAATACTTGTGCTAAAGTGTTCTGTTGAATATTATTATTATTGGGATATCTTAATGTTAAAATCAAAGCATCATTGAATATTTATCTGTTCCAATTTTCTTTGGATTTATGCGTGCTTTTGTCTTGCATTTTGCAACAACTTACATCTATGACCTTTGTTCATCTTCAGGTCAGAATTCTGGTCACAGGAATGAGTATGTTCTTACGGATTTAATGTGGAAGAAGAACCTCACATTTGCCTGAGTTACCTTGTAATAAGAGAAAAGAATTCTTATAATATGAAAATAATCTGTTTTCAGCATGTACATATGAAGTGGAAACTTAAGGGTTCATTGAAAAGTCAGTTGTGTTGGATGGTCTTTTGCTAAGGCAAACATGTGAATGAATGCTTCACTGAAGTGGACGCAGGTGAAGGGACATTCTCTTAAAGCAGGCACACGAAAGGACACATGATGAAGGATTTTTCTCTAATGGCATGCATGCATTGGTTTGCCTTACATTGTATAGTTGAACTCCATTTGTCTGACTCCATAAAGACAAATGCATCTGTGAAGTGTTTGCGAGTTGACTGAGCTACCGCTGCTGATCTCTGAACGGCTAATGTCCTGACAACACAGATGCTATTTGCTCCAAAGAACCATTTCTAAACAGTTCCACTTCCCCCAAATCCTTTCTTTCTCACTTCCTCTCATGGGTGGTGGGCTAGAAGGGAGGTTAAAAAATTTAAGAACCATCATTAAAATGAGGCTTTGAAAAAATTAAAGTTACAGATATATTATAACTTTTTATTAATAGAAGAAACATCTTGTACATAGGAGTATGTATTGGAGTATGTATTGTTTTTAATGTTGAGGAGCTTACATGAACTATCAAAATAATGCAATGGTTCCAAGGATTAAAATATGCTATTTTAAGCACTGAATGTTGCAGTTTTGTTCTAAATATTTTGTGATTTAGTTTATTCCTTTGAACAACTTATGAATCAGGCGTGTTTATTACTCTGCAGTACACATAAATATCACAAAATATGAAAATTCAATGAAGATAATTGCTGCACAAAATACTGTTGTATAAGGATATTTACTATTTTTTGAGATTATAATTACAAGACATCTTCCTCCTTTTTTCTTTTTCCAAACCCTCAAATTTACCACTATCCATTCTACTTCAAATTCATAGTCTTGTTTTTACTAGTTGTTATTACATTGATATATGCATATGTTCCTAAATATAACCTGTCCAATCCTTGTAATGCTACTTTTATTCATATTTTCATGACAAATAATACTAAGGGCACAGTACAGTAGAGAAAGAGTAACATGAAGGTCCATGCTATTCACACAGGATGTTTCATGACAGATCAAACTGTCATTTATGCAATAAGCTTTGCTTAGGAAATTATTTTTTTCTTTTATTGGATAGTTTCTTTATTTACATTTCAAATGTTATCCCCTTTCCAAGTCTCCCCTCTGGAAATCACCTATCCCGTCCCTCCTCCCCCTGCTTCTATGAGGGTGCTCCCCTACCCACCAACTCCTGCCTTCCCTCTCTGGCTTTCTCCTACACTGGGACATTGAATCCCCACAGGACTAAGGGCCTCTCCTCCCACTGATGTCCAACAAGGCCATCCTCTGCCACATATGCGGCTGGAGCCATGGGTCCCTCCATGAGTAGTACCCTTTGGTTGGTGGTCCAGTCCTAGGGAGCTCTGGGGGGTCTGGCCAGTTGACACTGTTGCTCCCCCCATGGGGCTGCAAACCCCCTCAGTTCCTCAGTCCCTTCTCCAACTCCTTCATAGGGGACCCTGCACTCAGTCCAAAGGTTGGCTGCAACCATTTCTACTTCTGCAGCCAAGAGAGTACTTGGGGTTACTACATTGTGATAGAGACCTCTAATTATATAAGAAATTCCTTGATGTGGAGACCCATGTTCAGCTTCTTTTATCTAGTTGCATTGGAGTTTTTAAAAATTGTAGTTACATTTTCTGCTATATACAGTTGAACAAATCTCGTACATGCAGCAAGAGAATGGCTGAGGAAGATAACTCCAGTGGTCATCTCACAGAAACACAAAAGTAGTTATTTATGTAACAAATTAACTTA
>JADRCC010505029.1:0-12590 GCA_019843855.1 Hylomyscus alleni
TTTTAAGCTTGGGAGATAAAGTCCAGGAAAATTCCCAGGATGAAGAACTATGAGGCAGAGATGGAAAAATGAGCAAAGAGCAGAGAGCTTAGGGGAGACAATAGCTTTGGTGCACAAGGCACTCCTTGGGAGTTCTGAGGCAGGAAAAGAAAACAAAGAAGTCATTGAAGCAACAATGCCTGGAGAGTATCTACTATGGAGATACTTCAACTCAAAATTTCCCAATAAAATTAGTGGAAAAAGAACCAAAACACATCAACATGGAATGTTTAATTTCCAGAAATAACAAGAAGATCTAAGAGATTGGTGGAGAAATGAGAGGCTGGGGAAGTTCAAATTATACCGTGTTTTTAAAATCAGGGTCTCTCTACAAAGTCCCCGTTGTCCTGGAATCCATCTGAGTAGACCAGGCTGGCCTAGAATTCACAAAGATCTGCCTGCCTGTGCCTCCTGAGTGCTGGGACCAAAGGTGCACACCACAATGCCAAGCAAACTATAACATTTTCTAAGACATAGCCTGGCAAGTCACAGAAACGTGACCTCAGATTTCTAAACAAAAGTTATTCTCAACACTACAAAACCAATAATTGAGTTTTATGGATTTTTTGATTTCCAAGAACTAAAAGATACACTCTGCCTGAATCTTCAGGAAGTTGTTGGAAGGCATACCCTGGCGTAATGATGAGGAAGCTCACTGTCAAGGAACAAGTTCACATGCAGGACACCAGAGCTCTTGGCAGATTAGGGACACATGGTCCCGGCCAGGGCGACAGGGTGGAGGTCAAAGTGTTACTGACTCCAGAAATAAAACCAGTGGCCATCCGATAGTCTGAACACTTGGAAAACAGCATTCCCTTACTAGGGCTTAGGATACATAAGGAGATTATGAAAGGCTGAAATCAAGCAGGCAAGAGAGCCAACATAAGTTATCTAGCAGGATAAGTTAGACTACTAGTGTAGTAATAAGTGACTGTCAGTGACTAATGAAGTATAAAAAAATGGATTGTTCATTTAATGAAAATTGACATAACTGTACTGTAAAGCAAGATGAAACAAAGGTATGTTTCCAGGAGAAAGGTAAATTCTTATCAGTGTATGAGGACCATAGCTTCTAACAGAATGGGTCTTCCTCACACGCTCTCAAAGAAAGAAACTTCTCTCCTAATGGGCAATCCCTTCTCCAGTTTCTCTGTGGGCACAGTGGGTGCCTTGTGTTCCTTTCTCTTCTTGCACGCAGCCTTGACAGTGCCTGCCCCTGCACATCACTTGCTGGACCATCTGTCGCGTTCATGCATGGCTACTCAGAGTGTCTATGTGTTTCTGAAATCATCCACATTATGGATAAAGTGGAATCTCTCCATTCCATAAGTAGAATGTAGAGACTTAGCCTTCATTTACTTCCCACAATTCACTGCACCAGCTGTCCTGAACCAGGCTTTCATGGCAGTGTCTGGACATGTAAGCTTCCTTTCTGCCATGGGCTGGTTTTGCTGCAGCCTGGCAGCTTGAGAGAATTGTGGCATCTCGGCTCCCTCCATGTCTACACTGTCCAAGGTTTCCCAAACTTTATTGCTTGGTAGAGACTCTAGATCTGAAAGTCAAAGATGAGACATTAGAGGATCGACAAGCTTCTTACCTCTTCTGGGGAAGGGGTCCATGGTCTACTATTTCTCCAGAGACAAGAAGGTATCAGGTTAAGCAGCTATTTGCTCTTCAGTTTTCAGTGCACAGAGTGTCGTGAAGATCAAATTTTTATTGAGACTACGCTCACCAACATAAACCAATATTCGTTATAGCCTTGGAACTTCTTAGTAATAAAGTTTACTTTTAAAAATTTTGTGTATGATGTGTGCTTGTGTGTACATGTGTATGTGCATTCCTGTATGTGAACCTGGGTGTGTGCATTCTATACAGTGCACTGAAGGTCACAGGGTGTCCTGCCCTTGTCTTCTACCTTGTTTGTGTCAGAGCCTCTTTGTTTTGCTCTTCTGCTGGGTTTGCCATGGCTCTCGAGCTTCCAGGGATTTTCCTGTTGCCATCTCTCACCCCAGCGCAGGAACAGTGGGATCACAGACATACATCACTGTGTGAGCCTTTACAGGGGTTGCAGGGGCTTAACTTAGGTTCTCACATGTTACTGGTAAGCTTTTTATCCAGTGAGCCATCTCTCCATCTCCAAAATTTACTTTTCTAAAAATAAAATAAGCTAAGCACTTGTGCCTTTAAAAATGTCCTTTCTTCATGTTTAGGTAATATTTTGTTCAGCAGAGTTTATGTTCGGATTGTATTTTGTCCTTTGTGAGCAGATTGGGAAATTCGTTTTACCAGCTGATGGAGCTGATTTCATGCTCATCATCTTTACTGCGTGCTTTAGTACCTCGCTCCTTCTTGGCCTTATTTGCTGACTTGGAAAGCTTAGGCTTCAGCTTTCCTGGATTTTGAACCACCACAAAATTATCATGTCATTTTGTGCAATTGCTTAACTCGTAGGAGTGGTGACTGCTGGTCCTGAGGTTTACAAACGCTGAGACCCCTCTTTGGGAATCACAGGGGTCGGGGCAGGGCATCCTCAACATGCTCACGCCTGGGAGCACACGGTGCCAGGATGGTTCCCCTTTCCCTTTGCAGCCTGGGCTCCTGCTGTGGGCTGGGAGCTCTAGTTAGCTTATTTCTTGATGCTCAGCATTTCCCCTGTGCAGGTGTTTGAAGGATTTTTTTTTCTTCCTCTTCCTTTCTCCATCCTTTTTTCTTTTTCTCTTCTATCTTTCTTCTTCCTTCTCTCTATCCACCCTTCCCTCTTCTGAATCTGACATGCTCAGAATCAAGATACTCACTGTGCTTGCTCTGCCGGCTTGGGATGAATTTTCCTCATCTTAACTAGATCAAATATTAATCCATAATTCCCAGGTCAGGCTGCTAGAGAACTCCTTTTTATTTACCCTTTCCCACAACAAAACATCTTACTAGTGTTTCTAGCAACCCATGCTGTGCTATCGACCCTGGCTGTCTTATCAAGGACATTCCGTGACTCACCCTGAGTATAGCAGGCTAGATTATCTTATCAAGGACATTCCGTGACTCACCCCGAGCATATCGGGCTAGATTATTTTGGAGCTTCTAACCCAGAATAACTCGAGAGAGGAAACTGAGAGAAAGGAGCAAAGGTGTTTTTGCCATGAAGTGATATAAATGGAAGAGGGAGAGAGTGCTAATTTGGCTACTGTAAAACATGAGACACTTTTCTTTGAAGCCTGATAAAACTTGGGTCCTGAGTAGATGAACAAGAAAAAAGAGAAAAATAATATTTTTATTTTATTTTATTTTATTTTATTTTTTTGCTTTTTCGAGACAGGGTTTCTCTGTGTAGCCCTGGCTATCCTGGAACTCACTCTGTAGAACAGGCTGGCCTCGAACTCAGAAATCCACCTGCCTCTGCCTCCCAAGTGCTGAATAATATTTTTATTATATTCTCATTTTTTTTTGCAGCTTGGAAATAAATACTAGACCTGATGAATGCATCTATGTTTCCCTTTAGGATTATCAGTTTTGTAATTTTTAAGAAATAAATCCCAGACTCTGGGAATGTACAGAGGCACCGATCCTACGTCTCTTCCTCACCGTGAGTTAATCCATTGTGCTCTGCCTTCATAGATAGTAATCAGAACTGCTAGCTGGTGATGGTAAGGTTAATTTTTGCCCCTAGATAAAATCACAATTATACTAATAGTATGGTTTAAAAACAAGGTTCACACAGCTGTTACATGTTATGCCAATTATGTACATCAGCCTGTTTCTAGATCAATTAGCCTCATTCCAGAATTCCACCTGAAAGAGGTATTTTGTGCACATGGCATTTCCCACTGAGGACTTTAACTTGCATGATGATGCATAGAGAGCCAACGTTTCTCTGAGAAACGTTAGCCTTCCGGTGATGTCACCCTGGACTGCCATGCAATGGTCGGCACCAGGAACAGACTGTTCAGGCTACTGGAACCTCATACTATCAAATCCCATTTGGTCAGTTTTTCCCTGACAAGTCATGTTTACTGAGTTCTTAGTAATGTTTCTGTTTATCAGCAAATGTGTGCGGCATTAATTTTTTCTTCATAATGCTATGCTCCTTCAGTTTACTTACGTGTCTTCAAGCACAGATCAAACAGTTTGACAGTCCCTTCACCTAGGGTCACCACTCTCTGGTATGGTCTACTTTAATTGTAAAAAATAATCAAAACATTACATAGGAACTGTCTCTCTGCTCTGCAGTATCTTCATCAAGAGAACATGGAATGCTCTCACAGAGCCATTCTTTCTAATGCACAGTATTTTAAGGAGTAGGACAGTGACCTGGACTTTATTGTTTTTCCCATAGATGTAGGGAAAAAAGGTCAGATGGTTCCTGGAGAGAACATTCTGGCCACTGTTTTTGTTTATCTGTGAAACTTGTTAGCATCCCTTAAGAAATGGGTTATTTCAACTAGAAGTAAACATCTTTAAGTCAAGAAGCCCAGTGGAGAGAGCAAACCACAAGCAGCAAGGGGTTGAGTGAGCTCAAGCCTGTTTGGGAAGATTTCTTCAGGTGGCTGTTGGATTAGGGAAGGGCTGCTGCGGGCTACTCAGGGCCCCTTGTCACATGAGGTCACTTTGACCCCTCTTTGGTAGAAGTGTCAACTCTCCAAGAGTTCAAAGCTAGCAAAGAAAGTTCTAGAGCTGACTCTGTGTAGAGTGATGGAAGCCGAATGCTGAAGTTCCAAATCTCCACAAGGCTTGCTTACTTCAAATAAGTGAAAGATAACCATAAGTAAAACTGGGTGATCCAGGCTCTGGGCAGTGACCCAGTGCCGAACTCATTTTTCCTCGTTTTTTTGGTCACACCCGAGATAACTAAGGTGGGCCCCGAAACTCTAGAAGTCCAAGAAAGAGCCTTCAAGTCTTTGAGAAACAGTTGGCCAGGATAGGAGATGTCACAGCACATGAAGGAGGGAGAGAAGGCAAGGTCCCAGTTACACTGTGCAAGCCATGGGGCAGATGGGTTCAAAGTTGGGAGGTAGGAATGCCTGGGGTGGTTCACGGTGTGGAAATGACAGAACTTCATCCCTCCTGTCATTTTCGGTGACTCGGACCTCCTGGTTTTAATTAGAGGTGACAGTAAAAGCCATAGCAAGCCACGATGGCTGGCTGTGGTGGTGACTGCTGAGTCAAGACTGACTCTCCTCTCCAAGTCTTGATGGTAAGTAAACACCAGGCTCGCCTGTGGCGATTCTGTTACTAGCTTTACAGAAGGTAAGAAGATCAGATGCAAACCAACAAAACAAAACCAAAACAAACAAACTAACAAACAAAACCCTCCAAAAAGGACAACAACAACAACAAAAAACTCAGAAAAAAACTAACAACAACCTAGTTTGGAGCCTGGAGAACTCACAGGACAACTTCAGAGAACTATAGAAGAGGCTGCTCTTGGGTAGGCTGGAGGCAGTCATGCCTGAGCAAACTGTCGAAAGCAAGCATGCCCTCATCTTCTAACCAGAAACGCTACTGGCCCTTGTCTCCTAGAGGAATCCACTGTGGATTAAAGACTCCCTGTGCTAAGAAACTATTTTCTGTGCTCCACATTCCCCTTCCCTCCTCTCCAAGTTAGAACTCTTATTATCTCACAGATATTCTGAAAAAACTGTATTTCTACTTGACTTAAATTTTTAAGGTGCTATTAGTTGGGGTTTGGCTGTAGAACATATAAAAGGTCACACACACTTTACCTCTAAATGGACAAGTTAGAGTCTAAACACTGTGTCAGGACCATGTTGTATCTCAAATTAGTGTGACTCTCGCTGGTTTGGTTTGTTTGTGTTTAAGTCATGGTGTAGTATTAGTGACGAGAAATAGTTCCCGAGATTTCAGCTGTCTGACCTCATAAGTCAATTTATAAAAATCCCCACAAAGCCTTGGGATCATCTTGGTCTGTTTTGTTTTACTGCTTAATTAGCAAGTTGTCAAACTTGGCGCTGTGAGACACAGACAGGCGCTTTTTCTTTCTTTCTTTCTTTCACCTGTTCACTTACTTTTTATCGGGATAATTAGCTGAGGAATGACAGGTAGAATCTTGTTCCCTCCATGTTCCAGCATGTCGTGGATTCCTTGCCGAGCAAAAAACTCATAGGGAAACGTCATTTCACAAAGCCCATCAAAAAACAGAGGCAGGTAGTGATGGTAGTCCAGCTTCTCAATCTCTACCTGGAAGGAGAGAGGAGAAACAGCATGTGAGAACAGCAGTGCGGCAGGCTCATCCCCAGTATCACCGCATGGCTTCCAGCCAGACCCTTGGGACAACTCCAGCACCTTGGGTATGGGGGCTGAAGACTAAATTCTAGGGCAGAGAACTCAGAAGGGGAAGGGGGGATCACACGCATGGAAGAGGGTGGTTTCTGCCCAGCTGTCCACTGTGTAGAAAAGCTGGCCTGACTCATCACTAGCAAGGTGGTGGTGTGATAGCGACTCTGCACAGACAAACTCATCCACCCTGAACGATCATGTTGACTGTCTGTGTCGACTTCCTTGTCTCCAAGTCTTTATGTACCCAGTTTCCTATGATCATCTAATTAAGTGACCCCTGAGAAATGCTCGTCTTGTTAATAGGATATTTTCTCTCTCAGCTTTCTGAAGTCGTCTGCAGAACACGTCTGCTACCTCCAGGATATGGACAACCAGCAGCTAACAGCACATTTTCTTCAGGGTTTACCATGAGTCTGGGAGAATCTGAATCTGTGTCTATGATTCTCCAAGTCAATCACAAATGCAGGTAGATACAAATCTTGGATGTACTTTACATTCCTTGTCAACTTATAAAACTTGACTCCAGGAAAAGTATTATGGGATAGCTGCTGAGTACTAATGTTCTCAAGAATCTCTGCATAGTCAAAGGTGTTTTTGGAGTGATATGTTACACATTGTGAGAAAATTACTGTTGTATCACTTGGATACAAACGGTACAATGTTATTTATAAATTTACTTTGTTACCTGATTCAGAGTCAGTGCCTCTTGTGCTATTTTTACTTATATTTTAAGTATATATGAAAATACAAAAATTTCATGTCACTGACCACAGCTATTCTTTGTTCCTGAAACTTATATTTTGCATGTTTTCCTCTTTAGCATGTAGTTCTTTTACATGTGCCCTATATAATTATATAATTTTGAATTTTAATATGACCTCAAACTATATTTTCATATGTTAACCTAAGTTATTTATAGGCACAGCAATCCCGACTTATGGTCGGGATTTTTATGGTTACTGGTTTTATTTTTCATATTTTTTTCTATTTCTGTCTTATTTGGTAGTTTGTGTTTTATTTGTGTTGGGTGTTTTTCCAATGATGTTGAGGACAGAACTGCTTGTTTAAGTACTTGAATGCATCTATCCTTTCCTTTTTCAGACATTCTCAGATATATGGAGAGACGAGGAAGTTAAACATGTAACAAGATTACTGACATGTCAAGGTTTTTTTTTGTTTTTTTTTTTTTTTTTGTTTTTGGATCTTGTTTTGTTTCCTGTGATTGGAGGCAGCAATATTGCAACTCACAGAGATGGCAGGGTTCAAGACCCCAGGTGTCTTTAACACAACAGCATTAACAGGTTTGACTAGTATCCTAATTGTCAATAAGAGGGAAGCTGAGGCACAGGGTATTTAAACAACTTCCCTAAGGTCATCTGCAGCTAGTAAATGGTGACTCAAGCGGAGCCACCTGGATGTGAGACGCTGCGCTGCCCTCAGGCTTTGTTGTTGAGCACACTGAGGGTCTGCACTGCTATAAGCTGGGGAATTGTCCCTTGTCCTGTGCCTTCCTATTCTTTATCATTACCAGTGCAATCGGATGAGGCCTACTATTAACATCACGATAATGGACTTGCTTAAAGTGAGTCCGCCACTCCCTGCCTTCCTTCCTCTCTGTGATTTATAAGTTTTGAGACTTATGGCAGGATTTGCTTTTCTTCTTCCATGTTACAGTGTTTCTTTAACTGACAGGCATTGATTACCCACATGACTCTGTTTTCAAAAGCGATATAAAGAAAACTTATAAAGTAAGATAGAAAAGACAGGGAAACAGTGATGAAAGCCTGGGTGATGAGATTGACGAAGACAGGACCACCCCCTGGCACTGACCACAGCCGTGCTTTGTCACTGAAGTCTGTGACGAGTTCTCTCCATGACCTGTTTGTTACCTGGCACATTGGCCATCAGTGCACTTCTGCTTCTGTGACAACTTGCCATGCCTGTTGAAAACACAGACTTCTTTACGTGTTGTCGGGGCTGTCATTAGGTACAAGGTGGCATCATCCATGTGTAGCTTTCTGCTCTCGTGTCCTCTAGGAACCCACGTTAGGAGGGTAATATGTCTTCTATTGTTGACTTTGCCTAGGCCTTGGCAGGTTCTACTGGGGTCCACTTAGCATAGAGAGCTTCATGCGCACCATGTAAAAACATGTGGGCTTTAATAATATTTTATCTGACTTTAGATATCATTTTGTCCTTCCTTTCTCCCTTCCTGCCTCCCACCCCCCTCCTCTCCTTCCTTCCTATGCTCCCCTCTTCCATTTCCTTTTCCCTTAAATTTCTCCTAGGAACAATAGGACCGTTTCCACAGTAAAGTATTTCAAAAGAATTCTCTAGAGTGAATCCTGTAGCACTCTCCTTTCACTCTCTCTTTACCCACTTTCCCACTGATTTCCTCATTTCTTTGATCAAGGCCACCAGTGATACCTTTTATCTAATCCTTTTATCCCTCTCTGATCACATTAGTACAATACACGAACTTACGCCTACCCTGGGCCTCCTTCACCACACCCCAAATGCTGAGTCCCTCCCATTCCTTTGGGGGCCAGACTTCCACTGCTCCTGATCAAAGTCCCACAGGGTCTCGCTGACCTGTGCTTTGGGTACATTCACATCACACTCCCCTCCCCAGGATGTGCAGTGCTCTGCAGACTCACTAGCCACCACCCCTCGCCACTTACACTCGTTCCCGTAGCTCAGGTTGCCAGAACAAAATACTAGTGGCTAGGTACTCAAAGCAGGCACTTATGGCTGTGGAGATGGCATCTGGCAAGCATAATGAAGTCCTCAAACACACAAAAAAAATCCAGGTGTGGTGGTGTGCAAAGCGTGTGTGGTGATGTGCAAATCCAGGTGTATGGGTGTGCAAAGCCAGGCATGGGGGTGTGCAACTATAATCTCAGGCCTAAAAGGACAGAGACGAGGGGATTCCCAGGGCTTATTGACAATGGATGAATCAGGTTTACTGAGAGTCTCTTGCTCAAAAACCAAGGTGGGAAATACCTTATATCAACCTCTGACTTGTGCAACCATGCTTATTTGTACACACACACATACACACAAACCTACACCTTAGACATTGATTTTCCCACAACTATGGATGCTGGAAATGCAAGGCTGGGCTATGTTGAAGGCTCTCTCATATGCTGGAGAGTGTACCCCACCTACTCCCACAGACTTGTTCTGCACATGTGGAAAATGGGATCTATGTCTCTGCCCCTCTCAGACAGACACGAGTGCTTCTGGACTCACTTGACTTCTCTCACTTCCATCCTGGCCCAGCTCTAACTCCAGGTACACTGGGCTTGGCACCTCCATATGCTGGGTGGGAGTGGAGTAGGGACAGCTCAGTCCATGGGACACTTCTCTTATGCCCACAGGTCTCTGATACCACATCCTTTCACCTAGATATCAGCTCAGTGAGGCCTCTCTGTCACCAGCTACACACTCGGTGATTTTTCCTAAACCTATGGTCAGCCATTAAAATTCTTGAGCCCTGTTGTTCAGCAAGGAGGGCAGGCTCCACATGGCAGGCCTTAAATCTGTCTACCTATATATCATCTGGACTACTTAATACTTGACCTGCAATTCATTACAACTCATGTTGAGTTCTCAGACTGGCCTGTGTGTTTGAAAGTTTACAGCTGGAAGACCCTCTTTTCCACAGACTTTTTAGGTGCACTCACCCTATAATATGTCTATGTTGGCAATGACCAGGTCTGCATTGTGAAAATCCAGATGCTGAGACTATTTGTCTTTAAAGAGGTGGCGAAGGAGGCCTCTGTTTATAGGACACAGTCTCACACCATGATGTTATGCTGTAGAGTGCTTCTAAATTTCTACTCTTGTTGCTTCATTTAGTTTTAAACATAGTTTTTTATTGTTCTAGCTATGTAGTTTCCTGATCATAAGGTTACTAGTTAGTGCTTACTATAATCTTCAAGAATCTCCATAAATGATAGCTTGAAATTTGATAATCTTTTAATTAGAGTCTATGAAATCCAGAAGCAGAAGAAATTCTTTGGACTTGAACATAGACATGGGCTGTGTTGGATACAGATGCCACGTCGGTTTTGGACATTAACCCCAGAGATGAAAGTGTTCTCACACACAGACTGTTCTTTTGAATTTATAGAGACTTTGTAAGGATCCCAGTGCTTACATCACTGGGTCTCTTGGTCTTCCAGTGATCTTTGGCTAAGAGCAATGCTTCCCTTAGCCTATCAAATACAGTGTTTTATCCCCAGAACAAATGTGCCAGGCAACAATGCCATACTGAATCGTAAAAAGCACAGTGCGTTTAACAATTTCTGGAACATTCCAACCAGAGACCATCACATTTTCTGCAATGAAATACAGCCAATGAAATACAGAAAATATCTGCTACCACAATCCATGCAATAATTCCCGAAGACACTGATTAGAATTATAAACTGATGTATAAAGGCACAATGAGCTATGAATGTATTACGGACTCATATGTACTTACTATGGCATTTCTAAAACAGCCAGAGGCCGCCACTGACTTGTTGCAGGAAACCTTACAAATTCTACAAGTGTTAGGCACTGTCTGTAGATGATATGTATAAAACACTCCACATATATGGGTCCTATCTTCAAATATGCATAGATACAGTCCTAGTGAATAACTTAAAAACCGTTTCAGTCATTCTATGTTTTAGCTATATTAAATATACAACAAATCATGTAATATTGTGTGTATACCTTTTGACACTAGAAAGTTTTTAACAAGAAAAGTGCCCTCTGGCATAGAAAAGGAGCCAGTGGTAGGAAGATGGCAGCCAGGATGGAGATGAAACCGGAAACTGCCATGCAACATAAAACATGAAACAGTATGTGCTAGTAACACAGGCTAGGAAACAAGCTGAACTCTGGAGATCCTCAGACCCTGGAGATGGGGAGAAAATCCCATCACTGAGATAAGTAGAGGCTCTGAGTGGTGACAGACACCCTCAGGAGAGATCAGACCCAGGTTGAGACTGGAGTGCTGAGATCATGGTGAGAGAAGGGAATTGAGCAAGAACACCCATTCGACTAGGGATTGCTTCCCACGTGCCACGGGGACAAGAAGGCATCTTTCCTCATCTGTAGAAACAGATAACTTGATGAGAAACTCTCAATGGAGAAAGTCTCAGAGAAATGAAAGCCCACAGGATATAAAGGCAAGAAGGTTCGTCTCAGATAATGGCAATGACATTCACAGAGCCCAGACAAAAGACAAATGAAAGACCATTAGCACTTACATAGTGTGAGGGACAAGAAGCAGGCACTGAGAAAGTGCAGCTTCTGCAGTCAGATGTACCCACTGTCAAATTTTTACCAATCACTAGTGACAGACTGACCCCAACTACTCACCAGGCTTTTGGGTTTGGCCGGGGGGAGGTGAGCTCCGGGGCTGGCAGCTTGAAATAAGAGGGTGAGATTTGAAAAGGGAGGCTTCAAAAATGCTTTAAAATTGATGAGTCGAGGGAGACAGCTCAGTGGATAAAGTGCTAGCAACAAGATGCTAAGAACCCGTGTAAACCCACACACAGTATAGTGCACCTACAATCCCATCACCCCGGCAGGAATCTCGGGGATGGAAACAGGAGAATCCCTGGAAGCTCGAAGGGCAGCTCACCTGGCTGGCATAGGCAGGCATGAACTACAAGATGTCCCACCTCAAACATGGTGAAAGGCTAGTGGTGGCACTCCAGCTGCCCAGCAGCAGGTCGATGGTAGGGAAAGCCATTTCTGAAGAAATAATGGCTTTTGCGATTAAAGAAAGTTTCAAGTGTTCAGATGAAAGATGCAAATAAAGAAAAATCCTAAAACATTCAAAGACTTGAAAGCAACTAGAGACGACTGACAGACTATATACAAAGGATCGAAATTAGATTGAAGTCACTTTCTCATTAACAGACAAGAAGCCAAGAGCTGGTAAACGTTTGGACATTCTGGGAGAACAAAAGCCCTTCTGCCACAGCGCACCACAGTGGTGGATTTACTACCAAAACAAGGAGAAATTCAAAGTACAAAACCAGCGCCGAGGGGACATTTTTCTAACCTATGCTCATCAAAGGATTTTGTTTTAAAGGTTGACGGAATACAGGATAAAGAAGATATACTAAACATACTGTTGAGAAGTTGGCAAGAGAGAGTAACCACAGGCTATATGCCTTTCAGAAATCATGAATAAAGTGGAGCCCTGACGTAGGGCAGCAACAGTGGGAATGTGAGTGAAATCAAGCCATGGCCGG
>JADRCC010505030.1:13402-26491 GCA_019843855.1 Hylomyscus alleni
GCAGCATTATAAATAGGTTTATTTGCAGTAATTTTTGGAAATACCACTGGATGTTCCTGAAAGAAGGTCATCAGAAGGTGTTTTGGATAATGGTTATCAATGCTTCCTGCAAAGGAGCAGCGCAACACAGCCCACTCATCAAGAGTGGCACACAGGGTCCCCACTTGCTTAGCATTATAGGGCATCACAATCACGTGAGGGGAGACCCCAAAAAACTGCAAACATTGCTGTATTTCCAACAGAGCCAAAGAGGCTACTGCGGTAGGAAAATGTTCCACTGTCTGTGATGCAGACATCTTGGGATGAATCCACAACAATGGCCCACCTTGCCAAAGCAGGCCCGTAGGCTGTCTCAAGGTACTCAGTATACATAAATAAATTGCATTAATGTCTTTCACTCTTGCCAGGAAAGCCTTTGCCAATTCCTGCTCTACTTTATCCAATGCCTTCCTGGCTTCTGGGGTCAACTGGTGAGGAGAATCCAAGGCTGAATCTCCTACTAAAATATCATACAAGGGCTTTATATCATAATTTGGAATCTTTAAATATCCTCTAATCCAATTTATATCCCCTAGCAACTTTTGAAAATCATTCAATGTCTTTAGGCAATCCAATCTTAATTCCACTTTCTGTGGAATTACTTTATTTTTATCCATTTTAGCTCCCAAATAGCTAATCACGCAATCTTGTTGAACTTTCTCGGGGGCAATAACGAGCCCTCAATCTTTTAAAAATTGACATAAATCTTCATAGGCTGCATGCAAAACTGTTGCTGCCAGGCCTGCATTGGTTAATGGGCCCCCAAGTTCTCTACAGGCCTTCATCCATGCTTCCATTCCTTTATTCTTGTAGGGGGTGATAGCAGTCCTACATTCTTTGGTACCTTGCTCATAGACCAATTGCTTGATCAAAGGCATAGCTTGATCTGGGTCCCCAAAGATCCTTCCTGCAGCCTCTATCATTCTGGCCACGAAATCTGAAAACGGTTCTGTTGGTCCCTGAATGATCTTTGTAAGATTGCCAGATACTTCTCCTTTATTGGGCAAGGCTTTCCACGCCTTTATGGCTATCTGATTAATCTGTTCAAAAACTGGAGTAGGATATCCTGTCTGCTGATTGGCAAAATGTCCTTGCCCTATTAACATATCCCGGTCCCATGCAGGATTGCCCGCTGCTTGATTAGCAGCTGCTTGTTCATTAGCAAATTCTATGAGAAATGCCTTCCAGTCCAGATATTGACCTGGGGAGAGGCAAGCCTTTGCTAGACCCCCCCAATCACTGGGCGTCATGCAGTGTCTATTTAAGGCTTCAACCTGAGCTATTGTAAAGGAGGCAGTAAGCCCATAGGCCCTGACCGACTCAGCAATGTACTTGATTGTTTTGAATTCTAGTGGCTCATGATACTGTTGCCCCTGAGGATCTTGAAAAACTGGGCAACAAAGTTCCCTTCTAACCTCTCTCCAAACCTCAGGACAAAAGGAGGTACTAGATGCTCCACCCACCGAGGGATTATATAGCATGGGCGGTGGCACGGAAGCAGGAGGCAAGTCTGGCACTTCCTCTTTCTTCTTTCACTTTCTAACCTTCACCTCTTACATTTTCTTAACTAACATTCCCAGTTCCTCATCATCTTCTCCACTCTCCTCTTTCTCCTTATCTCCGCATTCTGATTTCACTGATCTCTGTTTCTTACAGTGATACACAAAAACAAACGACAACAAAAAACAACCCACAATAATCAGGTTCCCCAACACCGCAAACCACAGTGCGGCTGTATCTACCTCCTCAATTGTGGATTTCTTCAGCCGCTTGGACTGAAGGAGCTCTTGAAGAGCAGTAAAAATTGGGCAAGATTCCAAAGCACCCATACTTTCACTTTTAACTTGCTCCTAACCCAGAGACCTTAATTCACTCCTAACCCGGAGACCTTAACTCGCTCCTAACCTGGAGACCTTATTGTCTGAATTTTCCTCAGAACTTTATTGTCTGTGCTTCCTCACAGAGCTTTATTGGCCTCTTTTCCCAGAGGCTTTTCCCTTGTCTCTTTCCCAAGGGTTTGGTTCCAATGTACCTGGAACTTACCAGCTGGCTTCCCTGACTGCAAAAGGTTCTGAGCCGTCCTCAGGAGGTTCCCCATCCAGGCCACCAACTGCCATGTCCCCCTTGACCAGCAAGAAGGACATGACCACGAACTCTTCCTTTTGCAGTTTATTCAGGCTTCTTTACACAGCTTTCCTGCTGCTACATTGTTCTTCTGCTGTTACCTAGTTCTCCTGCTGCTTACAGCTTTCTTTTCCAGAGCCCCTCCCTTGGGTTCCAGCTATCCAATCACTGTCTGCCACGTGGGCACTGCTGATAGGCTCACAAAAGGGAGGAGTGGCCAAGGCTAAAGCCATGGCCATATTCGGCTTGTTTACCACTAAGTGGAGCTGAGGAGGGGGCAGAGTGCCAGGCACCCCCTGGGGTATGGCTGTGGCTTCCCACATATGGATTGTATAATATTGGACCTATTTCTCCAATTACCAGATTAGAGAGTCCATGAATGACAGTCAACAAATTTCTAATTCCTCATATTTTTGGATTTCAATTGATTAGGATATGCTGGTGGTAATAATTTTCATATTAAGATATTAAGAAAAAGTAATTGTTACTTCCTACTGTTGTTTTTGTTGTAAGAGGTGGAATTAGGTTTGTGTGAATTTGTTGAAAAATTACTTTCTTGCTTCTTTTGGGTGTAGTTTTGCTCCTTATGTGGATGTTTCCCATCTATTATCCTTTGTAGGGATTTGTGGAAAGATATTGTGTAAATTTGGTTTCCAAAGTTCCTGTGTGCCTGATCCCACTGGTCCCAGTTACTCCCGGTGTTGGGACAGATGTTGGATCCTTCTTACCTTTGATCCTGGGCTTGTTAGAGCACCTGGAGTGGAGCTTCTTTTGGGTGTTGTAGGACTGGCTGTGGAGCATCTGTATATTGCTTTTACTATGTTTAAGTATGGATCTTTAATTCCTGATCTTTCCAAGACTTTTATCATGAAGGGATGATGGATTTTGTCAAATGCTTTCTCAGCATCTAATGAGATGATCATATGGTTTTTTCTTTGAGTTTGTTTATATAATGAATTACATTAATGGATTTCCGTATACTGAACCATCCCTGCATCCCTGGGATGAAGCCTACTTGATCATGATGGATGATCCTTTTGATGTGTTCTTGGATTGAGTTTGCAAGAATTTTATTGAGTATTTTTGCATCAACATTCATAAGAGAAATTGATCTAAAGTTTTCTTTGTTAGGTCTTTGTGTGGTTTAGGTATCAGAGTAATTGTGGCTTCATAGAAAAATTGAGTAGAGTACCTTCTGTTTCTATTTTGTGGAATAATTTGAGGAGTATTGGTATAGGATCTTCTTTGAAGGTCTGATAAATCTCTGTACTAAACCCATCTGGTTCTGGGCTTTTCTTGGTTGGGAGACAATTAATGACTGTTTCTATTTCACTAGAGGATATGGGACTGTTTAGATTTTTTTGATTTTCTCAGTTTCAGTTGTTATGTCTCCCTTTTCATTTCTCATTTTGTTAATTAGGATACTGTCTCTGTGCCCTCTAGTTAGTCTCGCTAAGGGATTATCTATTTTGTTGATTTTCTCAAAAAACCAGTACCTGGTTTGGTTGATTCTTTGTATAGTTCTTTTTTGTTTCCACTTGGTTGATTTCAACCCTGAGTTTAATTATTTCCTGTTGTCTACTCCTCTTGGGTGAATTTGCTTTTTTTTGTTCTAGAGCTTTCAGATGTGCTGTCAAATTGCTATGTATGCGCTCTCCGTTTTGTTTTACTTTTGGTGGCACTGAGAGCTATGAGTTTTCTTCTTAGGACTGCTTTCATTGTGTCCCATAAGATTGGGTGTGTTGTGGCTTCATTTTCTGTAACCTCCTTCAGCTGGCTGGCTCAGACCTTGGTTTGCCACAAGCAGTTGGCCCACCTAAGGTGAGGCTTCCTGATTTAAACAAAGCCCTTTTGTTCCTGCCACTTGTCTGCTTTGAAGTTCCCACTAACAGCTACATCCTGCAGAATTGCTTTGCCTGCATTGGAGACCAAGCATTCAGATGCTAATTTGGCCACAGTTACAGGTGGACTGAGGGTAGGTTTTGCCTGCCTGCTTGATTTTCTCAGTTGGTTAATACACTATGGACAGAAAGCAGAACCATGCCTCAGTTCCATTTTATATTTCCTCTCGCAATCTGATTCCTTTTATTCTCTTAGGCTTCTTCCTACTCCTCTTCCAGAAGACCCCGTTTGTATGTAGTCGGAGGTGGCTGCAACAATTTTCATTAATCTCTAAAAAGTCTTTAATTTCTTTATTTCTTCCTCAACCAAGTTGTTGAGTGGAGTGTTGTTAAGCTTCCATGGTTGGTTTTTTTATATGTGGGCATTCTATTGTTTATGTTGTTATTGAGGGGCAGTCTTAGTCCATGGTGATCTAATAGGATGCAAGGAATCATTTCAATCTTCTTGTATCTGTTGAGGCCCGTTTTGTGACAGATTTTATGGTCAGTTTTGGAGAAGGTGTCATGTTGAGAAGGTATATCCTTTTGTTTTAGGACAAAATTTTCTATAGGTATCTGTTAAATCCATTTGTTTCATAACTTGTGTTAGTTTCACTGTGTCTCTGTTTAGTTTCTGTTTCAATGATCTGTCCATTGTAGAATGGGGTGTTGTGTGTAGTGCAATGTGTGCTTTGAGCTTTAGTAAAGTTTCTTTTATGAATATAGTTGCCCTTGCATTTGGAGTGTGGAGGTTCAGAACTGAGAGTTTATCTTGGTAGATTTTTTGTTTGTTTGTTTGTTTGTTTTGGTTGGTTGAGTTTTTTTGAGGCAAGGTTTCTTTATATAGCCCTGACTGTCCTGGAACTCACTCTGTAGACCAAGCTGGCCTCCAACTCAGAAATCTGCCTGCCTCTGACCCCTAAGTGCTAGGATTAAAGGTGTGCACCAACACCATCTGGTCTGTCTTGATAGAATTTACCTTTGATGTGTATGAAGTGTCCCTCTTTATCTTTTTTGATCACCTATGATCACTTTAGGTATAAAGTAGATTTTATTCAGTATTAGAATGGTTACTCCAGCTTGTTTCTTGGGACAGTTTGCTTGGAAAATTGTTTTCCAGTCTTTTACTCTGAGGTAGTATCTGTCTTTGTCACTGAGGTAGGTTTCCTATATGTAACAAAATGTTGGGTCCTGTTTATGTAACTCGTCTGTTAGTCTATTTCTTTTTATTGGGGAATTGAGTCCACTGATATTAAGAGATATTAAGGAAAAGTAATTGTTATTTTTGTTGTTAGAGTTGGAATTCTGTTCATGTGGCTATCTTCTTTTAGTTTTGTTGAAAGATTACTTTCTTGCTTTTTCTAGGAAGAAGTTTCCCTCCTTGTGTTGGAGTTTTCCATTTATTATGGCTGGATTTGTGGAAAAATATTGTGTAAATTTGGTTTTGTCATGGAATACCTTGGTTTTTCCATCTATGGTAAATGAGAGTTTTGCTGGGTATTGTAGCCTGGGCTGGCATTTGTGTTCTCATAGGATCTGTATGACATCAGCCCAGGATTTTTTGGCTTTCATAGTCTTGGGCAAGAAGTCTCGTGTAATTCTGATAAGTCTGTCTTTATATGTTACTTGACCTTCTTCCCTAACTGCTTTTAATGTTCATTCTTTGTTTTGTGCATTTGGTGTTTTGATTATTATGTGAAGAGAAGAATTTCTTTTCTGGTCCAAACTATTTGGAGTTCTGTAGGCTTCTTGTATGTTCATGAGTATCTCTTTCTTTAGGTTAGTAAAGTTTTCTTCTATAATTTTGCTGAAGATATTTACTGACCCTTTAAGTTGGAAGTCTTTACTCTCTTCTATACCTATTATTCTTAGGTTTGGTCTTTTTATCGAGTCCTGGATTTCATGGATGCTTTGGGTTAGAATCTTTTTGCATTTTGTATTTTCTTGTACTGTTGTGTCCATGTTTTCTATGGTATCTTCTGGATCTGAGATTCTTTCTTCTATCTCTTGTATTCTGTTGGTGATGCTTGCATTTATGGCTCCTGACTTCTTTCCTACGTTTTCTATCTCCAGAGTTGTTTCTCTTTGTGATTTCTTAATTGTTTCTACTTCTATTTTTAGATCCTAGATGGTTTTGTTCTATTCCTTCACCTTTTCGGTTGTGTTTTCCTGTAATTCTTTAAGGGAATTTTGTGTCTCCTCTTTAAGGCCTTCTACTTGTTTACTCATTGAATTAGTCAGAGTTCTCTAGACTCACAGAACTTATGGTAGTCACTATGTAGTAAAGGAATTTATTGATGACTACAGTCTGTAGTCCAACTCTCAACAAAGGTCAGCAGCAGCTGTGAATGGAAGTCGAAGGATCTAGTAGTTGTTCAGTCCCACAAAGCAGGCAGGAGAAGCAGAGCTGGCCTTCCTTCTTCCAATGTCCTTATATAGGTCTCCAGCAAAAGGTGTGGCCCAGATTAAAGGTGTGTGCCACCACACCTTTAATCCCAGATGACCTTGAACATGTAGATCTTCCTATCTTAATCTTCTGGGATTCATAGCCACTATGCCTCAAGATCTCCATACTAAGATTCAGGTCAGAAACTTGTATCTCAGCCTCCAGATTAGGGCCACAGGTGAGCCCTCTAATTCTGGATTGTAGTTCATTTCAGATATAGTAAAGTTGACAACCAGGAATAGCCACTACAATTCACCCCTTGTCAACTTGACACAAATAATATCTCAGGTCCACATGAAACAATAACAAAATCATGAATACACCTAACATGATATAACTATTCCTTGTACAATCGCAAACACATTTGTAAATTTACAATGGGGCAATGTCCCTTGGGAACATTCTTTTAGTATCTCAACTTAAATACCAAATTGATGTTAGAGAAATTGGAAGAAAGAAAAATGTATTCTTAACAAAATAAGACAGAAGCATTCATATTACTTTATAATCCTTGTTTCTGCAACTGATTATGTGGCCTTAGCTGGTATTATAACTACCTTCCTCTACTACCCATTCTGTATTTCCTTCCCCTTCAGCAAGCACCTCAGCAGGTCTTGGCTCTTTTCCTGGAGGATTGACCCATACCTTCATTTCTGATGGGTCCACATCCTTTGTCTTCCTGCTTGGATTAGGCTGTTGTAATTTCCCATTGACTTTAATCACAGGACATGGAAGTACTAAGAGACACCCTAAGGGACCTCTTGCACTCCAGACATAATCCTATTTACCTCCATTGTGAAGAGGCAATCCGATTTCTCTATGGTAATCTGGATCTATCAATCCTCCTAACACTGCTATTCTTCCTTAGCTTGTTGGTTTAAGGGCATTAAAAGCCCAAAATGACCAGGGGTAAGTCTGAGCTTCTAGTTCAATGGAATGTTTGTTGTGGCTCCTGGTAGGAGAACTCCGCCCTTTGGAACCAAAACTTCTAGGCCAGCAGAACCTAGAGTTGTGGGGACAGGAAGCAAAAATTTTCCTAGAGGGTCACTAGGAGTGATAGTGAGTGGAACTATTCCCTTTTCCTTGATTCCTGGACCCATGGATCCTGGCTATGGGGAAAACTGTATCATATATTGGATGCTGATTCAAAGCATATACTGCCTTCTGAAGAACTCTGCCCCAGCCCTCCATGCTGTTGCCACCTAATTGGCACTGTAGCTGTGTCTTCAAGAGGCCATTTCATCCTTCTATCAGACCAGCAGCTTCAGGATGATGAGGAACATGGTAAAACCAATGGATTCCATGATCATGGGCCCACTGTTGTACTTCTCTGGCTGTGAAGAGAGTTCCTTGGTCAGAAGCAATACTGTGTGGAATACCATGATGATAGATAAGGCATTCAGTGAGTCCATGGATGGTGGTTTTGGCAGAAGCATTTTGTGCAAGGAAGGCAAATCCATAACCAGAATAAGTGTCTACTCCAGTAAGAACAAAACATTGTCGTTTCCATGAAGGAAGAGGTCCAATGTAGTCAACCTGCCACCAGATTACTGGCTGGTCACCTCAAGGAATGGTGCCATATCTGGGGCTCAGTGTTGGTTTCTGTTGTTGGCAGATCTGGTATTCAGCAGCAGCTGTAGCCAGATCAGCCTTGGTGAGTGGAAGTCTGTATTGTTGAACCCAAGCATAACCTCCATCTCAACCACCATGACCACTTTGTTCATGTGCCCACTGAGCAATGACAGGAATGGCTGGAGAAAGAGGCTGACTGTCCACTGAACGGGTCATCTTATCTACTTGATTATTTAACTCCTCCTCAGAGGATGTCACTTTTTGGTGAGCATTGACATGGGACACAAATATCTTCACATCCTCTGCCCATTTGGAGAGATCTATTCACATACTTCTTCCCCAGATGTCTTTCTCACCAATTTTCCAATCATGATCTTTCCAGGTCCCTGACCATCCAGTTAATTCATTAGCTACAGTTCATGAGTCAGTGAACAATCGTACATCTGACCATTTCTTCTTCCAAATAAACTGTAATACCATGTGTACTGCCCGAAGTTCTGCCCACTGTGAAGATTTTCCTTCACCTGTATCTTTCAGGGTTGTCCTGGAAAGGGGCTGTAATGCTGCAGCTGTCAACTTCTGGGTGGCGCCTGCATAACGTGCAGAACCGTCAGTAAACCAGAACCTAGTCTTCTCTTCTTCAGTCAGATGATCATTGGGAACACCCCATGAGACTAGAGGCCCATGCTTGGCAGCAGATGGCATTGTAACAGGAGTGAAAACCATAGGCATTTGAGCAACTTCTTCATGTAACTTACTTGTGCCCTCAGGACTTGCTCTGGCTCAATCACATATATACCACTTCCATTTAATAACTGACTGCTGCTGTGCACGTCCTATTTTATGACTTGAAGGGTCTGATAGCACCCAGCTCATAATGGGTAGTTCAGGTTGCATAGTAACTTGGTGTCCTATTGTCAAACATTCAGTTTCCACTAAGGCCCAATAGCAGGCCAAGAGCTGTTTTTCAAAGGGACAATAGTTGTCCTCAGATGATGGTAGAGCTTTGCTCCAAAATCCTAAAGGTCTCTTCTGTGATTCACCTACAGGGGCCTGCCAGAGGCTCCAAACAGGATCTCTATCTGCCACAGACATCTCAAGTACCATTGGGTCTGCTGGATCATATGGTCCAAGTGGTAGAGCAGACTGCACAGCAGCCTGGACCTGTTGAAGAGCCTTCTCCTGTTCCAGGCCCCACACAAAGCTAACAGCTTTCGGAGTCACTTGGTAAATGAGCCTGAGTAGCACACCCAAGTGAGGAATGTGCTGTCTCCAGAATCCAAATAGACCCACTAAACATTGTGCTTCTCTCTTGGTAGTGGGAGGGGCCAGGTGCAATAAGTAATCTTTCACCTTAGAAGGAATATCTCTGTATGCCCCACACCACTGGACTCCTAAAAATTTCACTGAGGTAGATGGTCCTTGAATTTTGGCTGGGTTTATTTCCCATCCTCTGGTACACACATGTGTTACCAATGAGTCCAAAGTGATTGCTACTTCCTGCTCACTTGGTCCAATCAGCATAATGTCATCAGTATAGTTCACCAATGTGATATTTTGTAGAAGAGACAAAGGACCAAGATCTCTTCAAACTAAGTTATGACACAGGGCAGGAGAGTTAATATATCCTTGAGGCAAAACTGTAAAGGTATACTGCTGGCCTTGCCAACTGAAAGCAAATTGCTTCTGGTGGTCCTTATGGACAAGTACTGAGAAGAAGGTATTTGCCAGATCAATGGCTGCATACCAGGTACCAGGAGATGTGTTAATTAGTTCAAGTAAAGAAAACTACATCTGGTACAGTAGCTGCAATTGGAGTTACTACTTGATTTAGTTTTCAATAATCAACTGTCATTCTCCATGATCCATCTGTCTTCTGCACTGGCCAGATAGGAGAGTTAAAGGGAGATGTGGTGGGAAACACCACCCCTGCATCTTTCAAGTCCTTGTGGCAGTAATTAGTGGCAGTAATTTCTGCAATCCTCCAGGAATATGATACTGTTTTTGATTCACTCTTTTCTTTGGCAGAGACAACTCTAAAGGCTTCCATTTAGCCTTTCCAACCATAATTGCCCTCACTCCTTAGGTCAGGGAACCAATGTGAGAATTCTGCCAATTTCTGAGTATATCTATCCCAATTATACACTCTGGAACTGGAGAAATTACCACAGGATGTGTTCGGGAACCTACTGGACCTACTGTGAGTTGGACATCAGTCAAAACTCCATTAATCACCTCTCCTTCATAAGCCCCTACTTTAACTGGAGGGCCACAATGTTTCTTGGGGTCTCCTGGGATCAGTGTCAATTCAGAACCAGTATCCAATAGACCCTGGAAAGTCTGATTATTTCCTTTCCTCCAGTGTACAGTTACTCTTGTAAAAGGCTAACAGCAAAACTTTTAGGTATCTTATCAAGATCCTCCCTCAGAGGAACCTGGCTACCCCTTCATTCAAGGGGTTCTGGATCTGCAAACTGGCTCAAGTCTGGAAATTGATTCACTGGCCAAGACTGCCTTTTGCCATGATCCACTGTAGCCTTTCTTTCCTTTGTTTGAGAATTTTTCTGCTTATACAGGTCAAACAGATATACAGTGGGCTTCCTATCTATTTCCTGCCTGGAAACACCATGATTGATTAGCCAGGACCAAAGGTCCAAACGAGTCATGCCATTATAAATTTCACCTCTCTTCTGCTGACCATTATGGGTTATATCATTATAAACATTGTTTCATCTACGCTGTCCATTATAATAACTACGATCACCTTGTCTCTGGCGATTCAATGCGGCCACCTGGCCCTTGTTACCTCGGGGCCAAATTAAACCCATTGAATTTAATTCATCTAATTGAGGAGCAGCATCTCCAACCCTAAGGGTCTGGCACAAGGAAAAGTGCAAGAACAAAACTCTTCAAATGTGCTGGTGCCCCTCTCACCAGTTTGCATCTTATAGGACTGGTGAAGGGCATATCTTCTGGATCTTCCCATTGTGGAGGATTAGGTTTTACACAACGTATCCAAAATAACATTGCAATTTCCCTAAGCCTTAAAACCCCTTCGTCAACACTAAGCCAAGGGATATCAGGTATCTCTAACTCCTTTTCAGTAGGCCATCTTTTGATAAATGCTTCAGCCAACCATTCAAACAAACTTCTGATACCTTTTTTAACTGCGAGCTTCCATATTAAACCTAGAATCTCCACTCAGAGGGCCCCTGTCAATAAATTCAGCCTGCTCTAGTTTTATGTTCCTTCCACCATTATCCCACACCCTTAAATTCCATTCCCACACATATTCCCCAGACTTCTGCTTGAAAGAATTAGCAAACTCATTAAGCTCCTTAGTAGTGTATCAAATTTCCTCATGAACTACACTTTCTACCTTCCCTTAGGGGCCTGTTTTGCCTCGAGTCTAGTTATAGGTCTAGAAGAAACTATTGGGAGGCCTTGAGAAACATAAGTATTGTCTTGTCTGGCATTTTCTTCAGTTAAAGTCACTGCTGTCTTATCAGACTCTGGGGGATTAACTTCCTCCTGTAGGAAAGGCATTATTTCAAGGGGTGGGGCTGAGGGCACTACTTCCTCAGGTGGGCCAAACCCTTGAGAATCTGAAGATTCAAAATTCTTAGCTTCAATGAGGTCTTTAGTTTTCTCTGAACTCCCAGGAGGGAGAGAATTTGGAGAGGTTTCAGTAGTTGAAGGAGCTGATGGATTCTCAAACCATCTCAATTTTTAAAAGATCCATCCTTTTACTTCTGCTCCTCTAGAGCCACTCCTGGTACCAATTTGTCTTAGTCAGGGTTTCTATTCCTGCACAAACATCATGACCAAGAAGCAAGTTGGGGAGGAAAGGGTTTATTCAGCTTACACTTCCACATGGCTGTTGATCACCAGAGGAAGTCAGGACTGGAACTCAAGCAGGGCAGGAAGCAGGAGCTGATGCAGAGGCCATGGAGAGATGTTCCTTTACTGACTTGCTTCCCCTGGCTTGCTCAGCCTGCTCTCTTATAGAACCCAAGACTTCCAGCCCAGGGATGGCACCACCCACAAGGGGCCCTCCCCCCTTGATCACTAATTGAGAAAATGCCCCACAGCTGGATCTCATGGAAGCACTTCCCCAACTGTAGCTCCCTTCTCTGTGATAACTCCAACCTGTGTCAAGTTGACACACAAAACCAGCCAGTATACTCATGTTCTCCTGTAATTTTTTTTTCTCCTCTAATTCTTTAAGAGAATTTTGTGTTTCCTCTGTAAGGGTTTGCACTTGTTTATCTGTGTTCTCCTCTATTTCTTTAAGGGAGTTATTTATGTCCTTCTTAATTTCCTCTATCACCATCATGTGATATGATTTTAGATCCAAATCTTGCTTTTTTGGTATGATTTTTTGGTATCCAAGACTTGCTGTAGAGGGAGTACTGGGTTCTGATGATACCAAGTAGTCTTGGTTTCTGTTGATAAGATTCTTGTATTTGCCTTTTGCTATCTGGTAATCTCTGGTGTTAGATGTTCTTGCTGTCTCTGGCTGGAGCTTGCTCCTCCTGTGTGTCTGTAAGCCTGTGTTAGCATTCCTGAGAGATCAGCTCTCTCCTGGTAAGAGCCGTGTGCAAAGGGCTGCGGATCAACCATCCCTCCTGGGTGCAGATGGGTGAATGACGGACCCTGCCCCAGCTGCTCTGTCCCTTCTGAGGCCTTTCCTCCTAGCTGGTCCCACCTTAGAATGTCATCTAATTTCTTGAGAGAGTGATATAGCCACCTTCTGTAGCCAGGCAGGACTTCCAGTGGAAGGAGGGGAAGGGAATATCAACTCAACCACAAAACCTTCAACCAAAATTTTGTCCTGTCTACAAAAATGCTCAGAGAATAAGATGGAACAAAGACTGAGGGAATGGCCAACCAATGACTGGCCCAGCTTGCGATCCATCCCATGGGAAAAAAGCCAACCCCTGACACTATTAGTGATACTCTGCTATGTTCTGCTATGTTGTAGACAGGGGCCTAGCATAACTGTCTCCTGAGAGGTTTCATCCAGTA
>JADRCC010505039.1:0-18374 GCA_019843855.1 Hylomyscus alleni
CACACACACACACACACACACACACACGCACATGCACATGCATGCACGCATGCACCTGGGGGGGGGGAGTGACTGCCAAACCAACAATAACGTAAAGTCAGTCTTTGAAATGTTTCGAATCTGAAGAAAATGGATCTTAAAGAGAACACAGAATTGCAACATTACTGGAACTGGAGGACTCAAAAGCGGGACCTTAGTACAAAGTGCTCTGCTCAGTGCTTTATGGTTGCATGAAGAACTGAAAGTGTTGTCAGCAGGCTCACATTTAATTTCTGTGCTGGGTGAACCTGTGAAAATTATGACAGTTTCTTGACACCCCGGAACTCACCAAATACTTGTTCACTCACTGAGAGTAAAGAGCTGTCAGATGCCAGAAAGTGGTGGGAGAGACGCCTGGAACTCACAAGACTTTGTTTTAGAATGATTATCATTTTAAGTGCTCAATCACAGGCACCTGCTGGGTCTGTTTCTTAATTTCAAAAGCACAAATGAGGGTTTTATTGAATGAAAGGTCCAATTGCTACTTGTCAAATTAAACAATTGAGGTTAGAGAAGCAGAATAGGTTCTTTAAAAACATAGGGAAGGGATAAAACCTAAAAATGAACGCCTGGTAGGCACACATATAATCACATATATACACACATACATGCATGCATACATGACTTCCTTTCATTAAATTAAGCCACAGAATATAATATGACTGATAAATTCTGTCTTCTCAACAATAAGTCCAACATCCTATGGTGTTTTTCTGCAGTGTGTATTATAGCTCAGTTGATATCTCTCTTGGTTCCTCTTTTGAAAATTGTCTTTGTGAATTCTTTGCAAATAAGTACTTTTGTGGCCGTTAAGATAATCTACTTGAAAATATTTTGGTGAATTACACAAAGTTGTAATTATAAATTATGCATATACAGTTAACCTGGGCCTCTTACTGTATATATGTTCATTGTTAAATAAACTTTGTCCCACTTTAAGCACAATCATTTAATCTTTTTTCTGCCCATAATTCTAAAGAATACATAAGATATAATATACAGTTGAGGAGGAGATATTATTTTAATGTGACTCTAATTATCACATTCATATTCATAGGCAGAATGGCACTAATTATATTAATAATAATGTCAAGAGACTAAATGTTGGATATTAGTAGTTCATTTACAATTTGCAGCATAGTTACAACTGCAATCAGGTCTACTTCCAAAAATTTATATTTAAATCCCAGTGTTCTAATTGCATCAGAGTTTTATACTTAAACTAATCTTGAGAGGCAACAACAGATGATGTTTTGAGTCTACATATGTCATTTTTCTCAGCCAAAATTTCAATTAAATTTATGTTCAACATGTTATATATACACTGTTACATTATAAACTAGATATTTCTAACTTTCAGCTCACCATCTCTAGACCAAATATTATTCACGGTTAATAATCATCCATAATTTGCCTAATTGCCTATAGATGAATTATGTCAGTAATTTTACTATGACAGTACTATGCCAAACCCCAATGATTCTCTGTTGCATATGAATGTGATAAATATACCACACTTTTCAAACTTAGAGAACTTTTACTACTATAAAAAGTATTAGGGGAATACCAAGGCCAGGAAGCAGGAGAGGGTTGGTTGGTTAGCAGGGGGAAGGGAACATGGTTTTGGTTTTTTGTTTTTGTTTTGTTTTGTTTTTGGAGGGGAAACCAGGAAAGGAGTTATCATTTGAAATGTAAATAAAGAAAATATCTAATAAAAAAGTATTAATTTAAACAGGAATAAATGTCATCATGTATGATGTAAAGTAGCCATCAAGTTATTTTACATGTTTAGCACATGTTAGTTCTTTTGAACCTTTTGGACACAGTTTGGGTATAGGACGATGCTATGATATGACTATTACTATAGCCTCAGGGAATGAAGAACTATGATCCAGGGTAAGTTAATCATTGATAAAATGAAAACCATTCGGTTAATCATCTGGTATTATTGGATTATGAAATAAGTACAGTCCTATGTAAAACCCTAACCAACATTTTGAGTTACCATACAAAACACAACAGAGTTAAAAAACATATCCACAACTCATGGAATTTACATTTAGGAAGCAGTGGAAACACTTGTAGATAACAAAGCCATAAAATATTATACACACACACACACACACACACACACACATGTTTATATATAATTTATAAATTTACATGCTTACTTGAACAAGATCTACTGAGACTGAAAATACATCATACAGTTTCAAGCTAATATAGAGTTGCTCTAGTTAATTTTACTGTTACTTTTTATCTGTGTCATAATATTCTTCAATCTTTCAGATTTGAAGATACATATTGTTATGCATACTCTCTTTCAAGTTATCTGGATATTAAGTAATATGCTGCATAGTTGGAATCTTAATGGAGCAGTATAGTATTTGTCTTAAATCGCTCTGTATAATTTCCAAATTTCTTTTAATTTTTAAACTTGTAATTAATATGTGACAAATTATTGAAATGATGATATAAATTAAAATAAAACAAAAAAGCATTCTAATAAAGCTCGTTCTCTAAAATATTAGTAGATTGTGAATGTTTTGCCTATTTATTGTGACTTTAACTTGTACTTTTTGACTTTAAAATAATATTGATGCCAATAGCTAGTAATTTTGATAAGTTAAAACTTGCACCTTAATGTTGTAGTTTTAGCTTTGTTCCATAACAAATGATCAACATTTGTAAGGCCCCAAGTTCTATGAATACTGATTTTGGAGGTTTGCCTGTGTGAATGTTGGAATATACAATCTTTCTATCCTACTTTTATGTGTTGGCATCATTTTCTGGGCATACTATCTTTCTACATACAATCATTTCTATCTATTCTATTTCTGTATTTCCCAAATATATTTTATTTCTTGCATCTTTGTTATTAATCTGTCATATTTATATTTCTTTACATTTGACTTTGAACAAAATCCTCCTGATTATGCTTGGATATTACTTTATCATAGATACTCTAAAATAAGTTTCCAAAGACATAATTAATTGATTTACCTTTAACTTAAATATCAAAACAACAAAGAACTGATATCTTCATAATGTAAGTAATTTTACATTCAATGATAGGGTTACTTAATAGTATCAATTGAAATAATTATACTTTCATTCTTATTATCTACTCAGCAGTAGGATTTTTATGACCATTGCTTTTGAAACTCCTCCATGTGTGGTCAAGTCACTAACCATTTTAACTGCACACATGAACATCATATAGATTCTCCATATATTTAAATGAAAACCTTCTTGGCATTTTACAAATATATGGTTTATCTGTTCTGTAAGGGTTCAGGTTACAGGAATAAGGCATACTAATTTCATAAATTGAAACTGGAATGCAAAGTAGATACATGCCATTCACTATCTTGATTTGACAGAAATGATACAATATTTACTCTGTGTTTATCTTAATGCACCATGATTATCAAAGTAGGACAGGTGAAGACAACAAGGGCAAAATCAAAGCAAGTATATGTTTAGAAATTTGTTTGCTTATATCTTAGTCAAGTATTCTTCTTACGTAACTTTTAGTTTCTTAGGGTATCTAAATGTGTTAATATGCACAGTAGAGGGTAGGATTCACAGCATTACAATGCAAAACATAAAAGTACCAATTATACAGTGAACAATTAGCATATTTCTGGGGACAGTTTATGAAAATCTGGCTTATGATATATATATATATATATATATATATATATATATATATATCACTGAATTATCAGGCAAAATCTATTGAATACCTACTTATTTACGTATTATTTACATATATAGTTTTTCCATCTCTGTAACTTAAATTCTTAAAAGGTATTATCAAAAGGGGGAAAAATCCCTTTAAATTTTCTAGGAGTGCTGGGCATGGTGGCACACACCTTTAATCCCAGCACTTGGGAGGCAGAGGCAGGTGAATTTCTGAGTTTGAGGCCAACCTGGTCTACAGAGTGAGTTCCAGGACAGCCAGGGCTATACAGAGAAACCCTGTCTTGAAAAAACAAAACAAAACAAAATTTCTAGGAGCATCTTCATCAGTACTTGATTTCAGAAGTTTAAAGATAAAGAAATAAACATCTTTTCTCATGTTCTTTATCTATAGCAGTGATTGATATGTAGAAAACCCAACTACAAAACAAAGTTGTAATATAAGGATTATAAGAAGGCCCAAAATATATCTACATGTTTGTGTAGATAAGTGTACAAGCATGCATATTTATCTAAGAGACACAGAAGGGACTATGGAGATTCTTTTAGCTTTCAAACTCTTGACTCCTTTTTGATAATTCTGATTACATGTACAGAAAGGAAAATTTAAATGACCTGTAAATAAAAATAGCACTTAGAAAGTCAATCAATTTTATAAACATTTTATAAATTGGGTAATAATGGGAACAACCACTATAATTTAAATGCATTTAAATTGAAATATTACTTATTGTTAGAATGCAAAGAACATGTTTGCAGCATGTGAGTTCTGATAAGGAGAAAATGGCCACCATCCAGTTGCTGCACAGAACCAGCTATTCAGACACATACTAGAATTAGCATGATTTTTTTTTACTCAAAAGTCAACTACATGAGAGTTTTTAATGTATGGTTGAGAAGCCCCTGAACATTTTAATACCTCTCTAATGGGAGTTGTGTGGGAGAAATGAATGAGCCTGTGATGTAGACTTACAAAGAGAAATACTCTTAAAGATAAATGTTAGAGCCTGAAAATGTGTCCATGTTCATTTTACTCCCCAGGGAAGAGGGTTTCTGAAAGCCTAACGGAAATTAATAGTAAAATATAAATCTCCATAAATCAAATTTTTATATAGTATTACAGAATGTCATGGAAAGCATAAAATGCAATTAATGGCTTAATTAATTTACTCAGTATCCATTGTATTTCAGGTATTGAAAGCACTAGTGGTTCCGCAATAAATAAAACCAGAGACATATTTATGTCTACACCTAAATTTTGTCAGGAAGGACTCTGAGAGTGAGTGAAAGATATTAACGATAGGCTAGGAGTGGAGAGTTCTGTAGTCAAGAAAAAAAACATCAGAGAAGGAAGGACCATGAGATGTCAAAAAGCAAGTCAACATTTGTGTGCGTGGGAGAATCAAACAAAAGGACCAATTTGGGAGAATATTCAGATAGGGAAAAGCAGAAATAGAGGAAGTGAGGGTTTTGTTTGTGATAGGAGAATACCAAACTTCAAAAGAACATATCTAACAAGGAGAATAGAATAGAATGTTAGCAGAGAGGAAATAGACAGCTAGGAGACATACAAAAGTCTAGAGACTTTCTTTTTAAATGATTAAACAAATGGAATGTTTTGAGGAGAGGAATGACATTATCGGACCTCTTATTAAATACTGTTCAAAGTAATATATTGAATTCTATGGAGAGTTAAAAGGAGACAATAGGCAACAGTTACTGCAATGTTGGATTTGAGATAGCAATGTGGCCAATGGGCATAAAGAGAAAGTACTTCAGACTGAAGAGAATTTGTGAAAGGTCATGTACAACACATTAAAAAGTAAAAAAGTTACAAACAACATTAAGTTATTTCAGTATGTTTTACAAAAAGTAAAACGGGCAGAATTAATAAACAGAGACATGGGGAATGATGAAGAAGCCTCTGAAAGATTCAAAAGGATATTCACTTTTGATATATTCCACTTAATAATTTAAATATCAGAGATGGGAAAAATATAGTCTCAACTTGAAAAGATGTGTTCAGGAGGATTGTTTTCCTGAATATGGATCAAGACAAAACTTACCTTAACCAGGTGATATGATATTTTTCTGGTAATCTAGTGACCATGGATCTAAAGGTTCTGCAGGAATTTTGCCCTGCAGATGTGCAGAGAAGTGGGAACCAAATAGCCTGTCAGACTGGTTAGCTTCATTATTACTGTCATCAACTGTTCCTTCTAATGAAAAAGTAAGGATATGCCACTATGACAAGGGTAGCAGTAGAGTAAAAACTTGGAATTATTAATGACTGTAATGATAAAGAGATTATCACCTAGCATGAAGAATTCATTACAATTATAGTTCAGTAAAGAATATAAAACGATGTGTTTTTCTCAAGTTTGTGTTAGAGTGGTATACATATTAGAAAGAATTTTGCCCATAATTGCATTTTATGTAAGAATGTTTAAGAAACTACTTAGTATTCTTATATTCATTATTGTACTCTCTCACAAAGAATTGTAATAAAACATGCTAATTTAATCCTATATATGATGAACATTACTGGTCTAACCTTTTATTTCTAATTTTACTGGAGCTGGAGATAACAGGACAAAGGATTGCAAGCTGGTACAACCACTCTGGAAATCAGTTTGGCGGTTCCTCCGGAAATTGGACATAATTCTACCGGTGGACCCAGCTATACCACTCCTGAGCATATACCCAGAAGATGCTTCAACATGTAATAAGGACACATGCTCCACCATGTTCATAGCAGCCTTATTTATAATAGCCAGAAACTGGAAACAACCCAGATGTCCTTCAACAGAGGAATGGATACAGAAATTATGGTACATCTACACAATGGAGTACTACTCAGCTATTAAAAACAATTAATTTATGAAATTCTTAGGGAAATGGATGGATCTGGAGAATATCATCCTGAGTGAGGTAACCCAATCCCAAAAGAACACACATGGTATGCACTCTCTGATAAGTGGTTATTAGCCCAGAAGTTCGGAATGCATAAAGTACAACCCACAAACCTCAAGAAACTCAAGAAAAAGGAAGATATTTCATTCCTTCTTGAAAGGGGGGAACAGAATACCCATGCAAGGAGTTGCAGAGACTAACTATGGAGCAGAGACTGAAGGAAGGGCACTCCAGCCTGATATAGCTGTCTCCTGAGAGACTCTGACAGTACCTGACTAATACAGAGGTAGAGGCTCACAGCCATCCATTGAACTGAGTACAGGGTCCCCAATGAAGGAGTTAGAGAGGGAACCAATGGAGTTAAAGGGTTTGCAGTCTCTTGGGACGAACAACAATATGGGCTGACCAATACCCTCAGAACTCCCAGGGACTAAACCACCAACCAAGGACTATACATGGTGGGACTGATTGTTCTGGCAGCATGTGTATAGTAGAGGATTGCAAAGTTGGTCATCAATGGGAGGAGAGGCCCTTGGCCCTGTGAAGGTTCTATGCCCCAGTGTAGGGGAATGACAGGGCTGATAAGTGGGAGAGGATGGGGTGGCGGGCATGGGGAGGGGGGAGGCAACAGGGGTTTGTTCTTGTTGTTTTTGATTGTTCATTAAATATTATTTAGAAAATAAAAAAAATAAAATTTTTAAATAAAAAAAAAAGAAAAGGGTTTAATCACTAACACTACAAAACAAATAAATAACAAATCATTTATAGAAGGGTTATTGCTCAATTATAAAAGCAGGGAGTAAACACATCATGAGAGTCAAAATATTTCTGTTTGTTTTTAAGGTGTTGAAATCACACCTTCTACAGACTTGTGGATAGCATGTTAAGTAAAATTAAATTTCAGAGAGAAGATGTGTGACTATGGAGCTGTACATGAAGAAACATGCAAAGCTACCATTCTGATGTATTGAATTTATGTGTATATAGGACAAACTAATTAAGTTGCATAATTGATTCACAAAACTGTAGTAAATGTATTAATTTATTGGAAGTAGCAGTGTGTGCAATCACATATGTACTTCATTTGCACAGCTAACACTGAACTGGTTTTCTTAAAACATATACCCACCGGGTACATACATACTTATGGATATGAGAGTGGACATTTTTTGTGAAAGGTAGTGTATCAAATAATCCTTTAAAGTGTGGTATCTATTTCAATTCTATGATTACTGTTTACTTCCAACATCCACAAGTATACCAGCCATGTTAATAAACAATCACTGGCAGGCTGGACACACCTAGGTTGTTCTAACAAGAATGACCCCATAGGTGCTTTTAAAGACATATTTCTATGCTGAAGCAATTACTTGTTCCTTGTTTTGTTCCACTGGCTTTTATAACTGGATGCTCACTTTCTTGTAACCTCACATATTGTGTATGTGTTGGAGTGAGCTCATTCTGGACCATGATCCTAAATAGAGGACTATGTCTGACACTTAATTTGTCAATAATTCAAAGTATATTTAAAATAATTCATTGACAAATGTCCCTGGTACAGGACTGATTAAGTAGTTTTTAAAGGCAAATCAGTGGTAGCCTATCTTCTGGAATCAAAGGCCTGAATAACAACCATCCCTTTGGAACAATTTAAAAGGATAACTCTACATCACTATCCAGTAAAACAACCAACGTCATCCCTTCAGGAACAGGTATAGAAATGTTAGAGACAATGCTAGACACAGAAACAATGTTCACATTGTATATAAAAAATAAGAAGCATCTTTACTATCGATCAACAAGGTAGTAACATTTTATTTATTTAAGGGAGCTACGTTTATTAAGCAAGCTCTCCTGGATGTAGTTTGTATTAAAATAGCTTGTGTTTCCTGGCAGGCATTTTGAATATGAGCACTTTTCTATTTAATTAAAAGATACTACTTATTTCCTACTTCTTGTCTCTCCTATTCATCTATCTCATCGTTGCCTTCCCCTTCAAAAATAGATAGATGTTCCATACACATATAAATGAATAAACATTAATCTACAACATGTTGAATCTTTTCACCATTGCGTATACATACACATACACTTGTGCATACGCATATGCTCACACATACATGTTTCTACTACTTCTACTTGGTAGTTTCACCTATCTAGGAAAGTCACTTCTGACAAAGACAGAATAAGTTACATAAGATGCTGTGGTGGTGTGAGTAAGAATGACCACTATAAGGACATATATTTAAACTCATAGTTATCAGGTAGTGACACTATTTAAGAAAGATTAAAAGGATTAGAATGTGTGGCCTTGTTGGCAGAAGTGTGTCACATGGTGTGGGCTTCAAAACCTATCCTGAGTCTATCCTTGTCTCTGTCTCTATCTCTTTCTCTCTGTATGCAGATCAGGTTGTAGCTATCAATTGCTTCTCTATTAATATGCCTGCCTGCAAGCATGAAACTTAAAATAAAATATGGTTTGTGGATTATTTTAAACTTAGCCCAATCTTTCTTAAATTTTATCATTTTCTCTTAAAGAATACTATTCTAAACCACCCTTATTTTTATGAGTACTATGATACATGATGCATGCATGTTAGTATATCTTCTTTTAATATTTATAAACATTACTGAGTATTAGTTTGTTTACATAGTTATCTTTAGAAATTTTAAAATTAACCTATATAATAAAAATTCTGAAATATTTAACTTATACTTAATAACAATCTGTAATACTTCTACAAAAGTCTCAGTCTGTTGGAACTTTCTGGATGTCCTAGAGAATGGGTTAATTTCATTGAGCACTTTAGATTATTTTTATAGAAATTAGAATTATAAGAAGAATTTTATTTGTTTTCTGATTTTAGTAATACTCAAAATCCCCAAAAAACCTTTTTATCAAGATTCCCTAAAGACAATTAATTTTTATGTCTTCATCAATCCTATAAGTGAACACAGATAATATACACACAACATTAACTATTATCACAGGAAGCAATTGTTCAGTGTGTGTGTGTGTGTGTGTGTGTGTGTGTGTGTGTGTGTGTGAGAGAGAGAGAGAGAGAGAGAAAGAGCGAGAGAGAGTTTTTACTCTCAAATACATTCCTTTAAGTTACACACAATAATATAGTTGGATTCTATGGCAGTGGTGATGACCAAATGTTCAGGATAACTTCATGTTGAGGCCCCATCAATTTCTCCTCATCTCAAGACATGTCATGAGCAGATTATTCTGTGAATCCCATACCTCAGGCTTTCATTGAACCAGCAGGATTGCACAAGGTTAATAAAAGATACTTTGCGGAAGGTTATAAACTGTTCTCCAAAGTGTCATGATAGCTGTGTAAATGAAATTAGGTAATGAGTAAAGTATGCAGTGCAACCAACTCATGAAGACAACTCAACAAAACTAAAGTGAAGGATTTTGATGTTGCTGGTAGTTCTTACAGAAAAGTATGATTTTTGTAATTACCAAGCATTGATCTCAGTCTGATCTTATGTAATCTTCTGTTAATGATCATCTTTTCTTTCTTGCCATAAACTTTTATAAAAAGTAAGAACCCAAAAAAATCTCATTAAATATAATTTGGGGTCATATTTGTCTAGAAAGAAATTTTTATTTCATTTATTCAGTATTATGTATGAGTTGCTTTATGAGTTTGTGTACAGCATGTGTATGTAGAAGTCTGAGAAGTCATGACAACAGATTCCCTTTATCTGACATTACAGGGAATTATGACTTGCCTAATGTATGTACAGGAGAGCTTTGGAGCATGGCTGTGAGCTGTGAAAAAGCCACTTCCCTATAACCAGTCTGTGTTTGGGAGTCAGGATATCTCTACTTAAGCATACTGAGGTGTGAGGAGGAGGGACCAACTTTCTGTGACTAGCCATCTTGATGAACTCTAGAAGACAAAAGGAGCTGGGCACAAACAGTACCTAGAGCAATGCTAGCTGAACTTCTTCTCTAGATCACACTTGTTTTCCAGATCACCACTCAAAGTGTTTGAGTAAATAAGTCAATTGCCTGAGAACTCGCTTGATTAAGTTTCCTGTTACTTGCTGCTGAAGACCTCTTTCTGATAGTTTTACTGTGTGCCATACAATCGATTAGTGTACCTTCATTCCTAGTTCAACCTAATGAGGTTGATTATCCACTTCATTATTCACATTTTAGTGACAAACAAACTGAAGCTTTGAGCATTAAATGAGAGCATCAGAGTAACACGGAAGGACATTCCTGTTAAGGGTCTTCATCCCCTCATCACTAAAGCCTGTGAGATCAAACTGCTTCACTTTCTCAGCTCAGAGATTCATACCTAACAGATTATACAAGTGCTTTCGTATCAGTACTTTCCATGGTTACTTTAAAAGTTGCTTTACAAAATGAATGTGGAAGATTGGCAACAAGGATTTGCACGAACACTGAATGATAAATTTAGATTGATAATCCATATATAGATAAATACATTATATTCATGCTCTGTCTACGAAGATAGTGGCATTTAAATACATTCACAGAAAAAAATTTCAATCCCAAATTGTCATTGAAAAGTAGTTCCCTTGTACCAGAATATTATGAAATTTTGTATAGATTTAGCTCACAATATCTTGAGTGCTTTTGTCTAAATTTAATTCCTAAGGTTTTTGCCTTGTTTAACAGAAGCAGTCATGAGCAAAACTGATGAGATGAAGCCATTCAAAAGCAATGAAATAAGAAATTAAGGCTTTTTTGCATCAGTCTCTTCTTAATAATAGAATATGATGGTATACAAATGCCCTAGATTATACTTGGCACCTTAATATTTATGAGAACTGAAAACAATTATTTGGTCTTTAGCTATTTTTATAACATATTTGTGTTCATTCATTTCTCTTTTAAAAATTACTACAACCAAGTATTGAACAACTCCAGCTGTTTTCTGACTCACCTTTCCTCTGGGATTGTATGGCCTTTACTCTGACTTGGTCTTCTTCCTGCAACTGATCTCATTACAGCTTTGCCCTCTCTAACTGCAAGCAAACCTCTCCTTTACCATAGCATGCTTTGGAAACAGTTTCACTATGAGCAACAGATTTAATTGGCCATCCATGACTTACTTTTCTTCTACACCAAGCCTATATCTCTTTCAGGAGACATTCTCCTTCCTTCAGCTCTAGGACCATGTGCCGCTGATGACCCCTCCACATCCCCCAGATTGGCTGCTTACAGTGAGAGAAAAAAGAATGAGAATATATATATATATATATATATATAGTTTCTCTCTATAGTATAAATATATAAAATTATAAATATAAATATATACAAAGGGATTAGAGAGAGAGAGATGAAAATATACTAAGAAAATAGTAATAATAATAAAATTTAAAAGGAGAAGCATTTATTTGGTCTATGTCTAGTATCAAAGTCCATTTTACACAACGAGATCTGAGAGTTGTAGATGAAAAGGCCGATAACCTAAGTTTAGAGCACCCCATCCTCTGCTTGCTTTCTGTGTTTCAAGGAAAAGTCCTATACAACATCTTCTCACGATTTCTGTTATTCTTGAGAAGGCATCATGGAACTCCCCATCTGACAGACATCAGGGGATGTGCTAATTCCCACAAATTAACACTTGCAGTTTCAAGTATCTGTCCCTGTGACCTTCAAAATGGATCTTATATGTAAATCACTGACATCACTTTATGTTATCTCTCAGTAGTCACATTATATGTAATATATAATATAATATATATTATATGTTATGTGTTATAAGTTATATATTGTATGCCCTATTTTGTGTTTCACATTTTGTGTTTCATATTTTGTATGTCTTATGTGATATTTGAGATGTGAATAATATATCATATAGCATATTTTACGTACATATATATTGTGTCTTGTGATCATCTAGAGTAACAGCATTGTTTAGAATGATAGCCTGTGACTTTCCAGTATCAACCAAGGCCACTCATAAAAAGCTAAAAGATTATATAATCTCAAATTTAAATCATGAAATCCCCCATGTGTCCTCTAGAGGAAAAAAAAAACATTTTAGGGTTTTCTAAAAATACAAAGCTGATAGAACATTGATATAATTATAGATGTAGATTTATTAGCTGGGTTTCATATCAGAGAATCCAAAGAACTCCAACACCTGTCTTCATTCTGGTCAGCCAGAAAAATCAGCATAGAGTCAATATAAGATGGATCAAAAGAGAAAAGGCAGGTGGATCTATCTCCTTATTTTCAAGTCCTGCCTAGTGAACAAAGCGAGTTCCAGGACAGCCATGATTATACAGAGGAACCAGGATTCAAAAAAGTGTAATATTATGTATTTTCAACAAAAAGCATCACTTGATTATAATTCTGTAAAAGAAAAATGAACTGAAAATTCTGGGAAAATTCTTCATAGAGATTTACCACTAATATGGATCTATTGCAACTAAATAAATTCTAAAGCAGCATTTAAATCTGAGATCCTTTGCAGAGTATGGGTTAAAAATGAGTGGCCTTGTACTTTGTGATGTTGTCTTGATTGAGATGAAGATCATAAGTAGTTCATTGCAATAATTATTCTGTGTCATATAAGAATGTGTTAGCAGAAATAACATCATATTTTCCATTAAATGTCATACATACTTTATGATTGCTTGTTAGATTGATGTGAGAAGTTGTAATTAAACAATTTGTACTTGAGATCATTTTTTATTTCAGTGAGGATTAACAGTCTGTTCAGTTTGTGGATATTTCTGGAAGATTTGCAAACATAACTACCCATAAAGTTAATCTCTCTGTGGGCTAGTGTTTCTGAGTGCAAGGACATCTGAAGTATTTCATGTTATGGTATTCTCTTTATTCAAAGATTGTGGTATGTAGATTGCTAATCAGTAAAATTGTTTAAAAATGCTTTGTGAACGTGTGTGTGTGTGTGTGTGTGTGTGTGTGTGTGTGTGTGTGTGTGTGTATAAATAATATTGTATCTTTTCTTCACTAAATCTAAGTGGGGAATGAGATTCTGAGGAGTAGCTCAGATTGGTTACAAGTGAAATATATTTAGAAAACAATTAACAATCTTTCAGATGATATTTGTGAGAGTGATATCAGACACTGACTGTTCGCGAGTGAAGTGTTTCAAGACCTAAAGAAATTTGTATGTTAGATCAACAAAGTGCAGTGAAGCCAGCAAGTGATCTCAAGTATCACTGGCTCTTTGCCCCAGACAGTTTTATTCAGTAAGTGAATGACTAATTAAAATATATAACCTCTCAGCCCCAATTTTGAAAATGGTCATATCTAGAGTTTGATTAATTATAAGATTATTTAAATGTTTTTATATAGAAAATGACATGATGCATACTTAGGATATAAATCAGTAAAAATTAAAGTTTAAATATTAGGGAGTTTTAAAAAAAATTAATTCTCTTTTGCCAAATGTCAGTATCAAGTCAACAAACAAACATATATAATCCCATCAAAAATCAATTTATTGCAACAGGCGCAGTTATGAGTTTTACAGTTTATATTCTGTGGATTACTAATCGTTTTATTTCTCTGAAATCTTAGAAATTTATATTTATAAATTGGAGATTTAAGAGGGATTTTCTAAAGTTGGTTCATAAAACACATCTATTTTTAGAAACCATTCAATGGCCAATAGTGCTGGGCACAAAATTAGCATATATCCTGACCTTCATCCCTCAAAGTAGCATCATGAAACTTAACTATCCTTCCCTTGCCAGAAGAATTTTTGTCAAGGCTGTGCTTTTCTGAAGCAGAAGAGAAGCAGTGTGTATGTGTCTAAGAGGCACTGATGGGATCCAAGTAACAAACACTGCATAATGAGAAATTAAATATTCAGTGCTTCAAATTTTCTCTGAACAAAATTTAATACAGATTCACTAATTAACGCTGAGGAAGGGGAGGTTTAATAGTGGCTCCAGGCAAAGCCTTCTCACTCAATTAAAATTACATGGTGAAGATTCCAGTGATCCGGTTTATTTTCTACTACTCAGGAGATAATAACTTAGAGGTGTGAGTGAACACAAGTTAAAAAATACTTTACATCCACTGAAATCGGTCAATATAAATGCATCAGGTACAAATAATTGAAAGCATTAAAATAATATGCTTCCCACATAAAAGTTAAGTCTAGTCCTTAGAGAAGAGCCCTATGAGGAAGTCAATAAGGTAGAGGAATCTCACTTGGTGACTACACCACTGACAATATTCTCAGTTCATTTCGATCTCATATATGCAGAACTAAATTACAAGAGCACACACATAAACCATCCCCACATCTTCATCATTACCATTATCATCATCACCACCACTATTTCTAAGCCTTCCCTTTACAAAGCAATGAAAAATAATAATATGCAATCTTAGGCTTGTTCATTGTTGTTAAAACTTAAATTGTAGATGTTTTCAGCATAACATTTTTGAATAAACTTCAGAAATCATAAATATCTTATGTTCTAATGTAAGGCAAGGTCTTTTGCCTTACAGAAGCTTTTCAATTTCATGAGGCATCATTTATCAATTCTTGATCTTAGACTCTGAGCCATTGGTGTTCTGTTCAGAAATTTTTCCCATGTGCCAGTGAGTTCAAGGCTCTTTCCCACTTTCTCTTCTATTAGATTCAGTGTAACTGGGTTTATGTTCAGGTCCTTGATCCACTTGAACTTGAGCTTTGTGTAAGGTGATAAATATGGTTTAATTTTCACTCTCCTACATACAGACTGCAAGTTAGACCAGTAGCATTTATTGAAGATGTTTTCATTTTACTACTGTATGAATTTGGGGAAAATGTCTTCACTAACCCTACATCCAACAGAGGATTAATATCCAAAATATATAAAGAACTCATGAAATCAACATCTAAAACCTCAAGTAACCCGATTTAAAAATGGGATACAGAGCTAAACAGAGAAATCACAACAGATGAATCTTGAATCATGAGCAACACTTAAAAATGTTCAAAGTTCTTAGTCATCAGAGAAATGCAACTCAAAATGTCCCTGACATTCTAACTCACACCAATCAGAATGGCTAAGATCATAAACTCAAGTGACAGCACATGCTGGCAAGGATGTAGAAAAAGAGGAACACTTGTCCACTGCTGTTGAGATTGCAAACTGGTACAACCACTCTGGAAATCAATCTAATAGTTCGTCAGAAAATTGGAAATAGTTCTACTTGAAGACCCAGCTATACCGCTCTTGGGCATAAACCCAAAATATGCCTCACCATGCCACAGGGGCATGTGTTCCACTATGTGCATAGCAGTCTTATTTGTAATAGCCAGAAGCTGGAAACAACCCAGATGTCCTTGAACTGAAGAATGGATACAGAAAAAGTGGTTAATTTGCACATGGAATACTATTTAGCTATTAAAAACAAGGATATCATGAACTTTGCAGACAAAAGAATGAGACTAGAAAATATCATTCTGTGTGAGGTAATTCAGACCCAAAACGACATGCATAGCAGGTACTCACTGGTAAGTGTATATTAGCCAAAAAGTACAGGATACCTAGAATAACTCACAGACCATAAGAAGTATAACAAGCAGAAATGCCCAGATGAGGAGGCTTCAATCCCACTTAGAAGAAGGAAGGAAATAATCACAATCACAGGAGGCAAAGGGAGGTAGGAACGTAGGTGGGAAAAGGCAGGAGAAGGTGATGTGGAAGGGGAAGGGGTGGGGGAAAGTGGAACAGAATCAGATACGGGGGAGGAAACAGGAGAGAAGCCCAGAGGGTCAAGAGAATAAATGGAAATAAGCAGCCTCATGGGATAGGAGGTGGAGAAACTCTCTAGAGAGTAACAGAGACCAGGATTGTGAGACTCTCAGGACTCATTGGGGGTGACCTTAGCCAAAATGCCCTTCATTGTGGAAACAGAACTCAGAGTCCACCTCCACTAGATAGACAGGGCCTAAATTGGAGGGACAGTGTTACAAACAGTCAAAATTCCTGGCCCAGAATTGTTCCTGTTTATAAGAACTGCAGGGTCAAAAATGGAGAAGAGACTGAAGAAAAGGAGGTCCAACTTGGGATCCCCCTCATGGGGTGGAGGACCAAGGAGTGACACTACTATGCTATAATGTGCTTACAGACTGGTGACTGGCATGGCTGGCATCTGAGAGGCCCTACCAGCAGCTGACTGAGACAGAAGCAGATACTTAGACATAACCATTAGACTGAAGTGAGATGCCTGTGGTGAAAATAGCTGCAGGATTGATGAAGCTTAAAGGAAAAGCAACCCCATAGGAAAGCCAGCATTCTCAACTAAGCCAGACCCCAAGGAGCTTCTAGAAACTGAGCCAACAACCAGGAGCATACATGGGCTGGTCCAAGGCCACTGGCACATATGTAGCAGAGGTCTACCTGGTCTGGCCTCAGTGGGAGAAGATGCTCATAATCCTTGAGAGCCTTGAGGACCCAGGAAAGGGGAAGGCCTTGGAGGCAAGGAGAAGGAGGAATAGGATGAAGAACTGTGGGAGGAGGGACTAGGGGGAAAATGACTGAAATGTAAATAAATGGGATAATTTAAATTGAAAATAAATGTTTTATGTTTTAAATTGGCAAAATATATGAGATTGATATAAGCCTTCCCCTATATGATAAAGTCATATAAATCTATGCTTTTCTTTTTATTTCATTATGAAGGATCTTTCACAGTTATGCATTTCAATTTCACAAGGGAAAACATTTTTAATTAGGTAAAATGGTGATTAAAAATCTATATCTTAGATATATAATGATTTGTCATTACTAAGCTATACAACTACAGTTATAAGCTCAACATTTTAAATATTTGAAAGTGATGTAAGTTTTTTTTTTTAATTTAGCTCACTAGACAGCTATATCAGGCTCTATTGTCCTTCCTTCAGTCTCTGCTCCATAGTTAGTCTCTGCAACTCCTTCCATGGGTATTTTGTTCCCCCTTTTAAGAAGAAATGAAGTATCCACACTTTGGTCTTCCTTCTTGACTTTCTTGTAATTTGTGTATTGTACATTGTGTATTCCGATCTTCGGGGCTAATATCCACTTATCAGAGAGTGCATACCATGTGTGTTCTTTTGTGATTGGGTTACCTCACTCAGGATGATATTCTCCAGATCCATCCATTTCCCTAAGAATTTCATAAATTCATTGTTTTTAATAGCTGAGTAGTACTCCATTGTGTAGATGTACCACACTTTCTGTATCCATTCCTCTATTGAGGGACATCTGAGTTGTTTCCAGTTTCTGGCAATTATAAATAAGGTTGCTATGAACATGACAATCCAGCCTGATATAGCTGTCTCCCAAGAGGCTCTGACAGTACCCAACTAATACAGAAGTACTAGCTCACAGCCATCCATTGAGCTGAGTACAGAGCTGAGTACAGAGTCCCCAATGAAGGAGTTAGAGAAATGTCCGAAGGAGCGGAAGGGTTTGCAGTCCCTTAGAACGAACAACAATATGAACTAATTAATACCCTAGAACCCCCTGGGTCACCAACCAAGGAGTACACATGGTGGGACTGATTGCTCCGGCAGCATGTGTGTAGTAGAGGATGGCCAAGTCGATCATTACTGGGAGGAGAGGCCCTTGTCCCTGTGAAGGTTCTGTGCCCCAGTGTAGGGGAATGCCAGGGCCAGGAAGCAGGAGAGGATGGGTTGATGAGCAGGGGGAGGGGGATGGAACAGGGGTTTGTTCTTGTTGTTGGTATTTTGGTTTTTTTTTTT